>JAVTVY010055264.1:0-30801 GCA_036873755.1 Hanleya hanleyi
CGCAAAATTAAAACTAAACAGGAAAAAAAAATAAAGGATCAAATTTTTTAAATACCCAGCCTTGATAATAAATTTGACTAAATCAATCAGTTGTCGGTAACAAAATCTCTCAGCATTAAGAATACTGGAAAATTTATGGTGGTAACACGAAGGCAGGATGCGAAGCGCGAAGTCCAAACACGAAGGCAGGATGCGAATCGCGAAGGCAGGATGCGAAGCGCGAAGTCCAAACACGAAGCCAGGATGCGAAGTGCGAAGGCAGGATGCGAAGCGCGAAGTCCAAACACGAAGCCAGGATGCGAAGCGCGAAGGCAGGATGCGAAGCGCGAAGTTCAAACACGAAGGCAGGATGCGAAGCGCGAAGCCAGGATGCGAAGCGCGAAGTTCAAACACGAAGGCAGGATGCGAAGCGCGAAGTTCAAACACGAAGGCAGGATGCGAAACGCGAAGGCAGGATGCGAAGCGCGAAGTCGTGTTTGGACTTCGCGCTTCGCATCCTGCCTTCGCGCTTCGCATCCTGCCTTCGCACTTCGCATCCTGCCTTCGCATTTCGCATCCTGCCTTCGTGTTTGGACTTCGTGCTTCGCATCCTGCCTTCGCGCTTCGCATCCTGCCTTCGCGCTTCGCATCCTGCCTTCGTGTTACCAAACCACATACCTAGCGATGTCCCTTATCGGCCACCATACAAACACGAACACAATAGCGGTACCGTAAGAAGGAAACTAACCATGGAAGCTATCAGCCCGTTAGGCAGATTGACGGTATCTTGCTCCATCCTTCCCACAGCGCATGCTCCATTTCGCAGGCTCTATTATCCATCCCTGCCTTCAACAGTGGAAGTTGATCTTTCCTACGCTGCTATGACGTATAGAGGAAAACCCACGCACGCGCGGTTCAGTTTGAATCCGACCGAACTACTCCTTCAGTTTTGCACATGAGCGAACTACTTTGCTCTGTCCAGATAAACAGGGAAAATAATCTCCAGATAATTCTTCTCAACGCTAGGTCAACAGAGGTATTATGCAGACTTGAAAAGTAATCGAAATATTCGGCAAACATCTATTTTATTATATATGATGTCACTTCCGGTGATGTGCGCGAAGGCCCCGAATCCGGTCCAAAAATCTGACTGGTGGCTGGGGTACTATTAGGCTCCCAGCGAGGTGGTTGATCTTGTTCGTGTATTTGTTCGTGTCGAATAGTTCTTAAGATGTCCAAATGCACATGAATGTCACCTTTACAGTGTCAACAGTCATAAGGGGACCTGAGCCGCATAGAATCCTGAGATTAATGGAACGTGACCTTGATTTACATTTAATTGTATGCCACATTTCTTTTTCAAGTGGTTTAGCTTTTCGTAAGTCTGTTTTTTTTCTAATTTCGTATAGAACCTTGAGTGGAAAATGTTCAATTTCGCCAACAGTGCCTGGTCAAAACTGACCGCTATATCCGAAGAAACGCAAATTTGATTTGGGTATCCACTTCTATGCTGTAGAGCAAAGCATAGTGCATACATCTGACATGAATGCTTGCTTCTAACAGGAAATGATATCGAGACGTTCCAATGACCTTTTTGCGGTTTGACCGGCCGACTAATCCATAAAAGGAAGCAATCATCTATGTAACTCTTCCATATATGATTGTGAATGTTACTGAGACTTATATTTATCTTCGACTTGGATGAACAGTTTTCCTTCTAGATAAATATGATTCAAGTTACGTATGCCGAAGCCATTATAGACCCAATATCACTGTGTTTTAATTTGTAAAATACGTATGTGCTAGAAATGAACTCAATGAATTTCATTCGGTCTCTGATATAAATGCAATGTACCAACTGAAACGCACATAAGGCGAATGTGCAATATGCCATTCGGTATTTGATATGCGATACGGATTTGATATTTTTGGAACATCATGATGTCTTGCAGGCATCATTGAAGACTGTTGACCGTTTCTCTCTTGCAGGAAACAAGCATGGGTTTATGTATACTATGATTGTCTTTTTGAATTTGGTGCTAATACTGTTATATGGAATATGGGATAGATCTTTGGCTTATGGACGCGGATATTCTTTCATGGACGACGGCTGATTTATGAATGACGGACCAGACGCTTGTAATTACAATATGACTGACCCTATTTCACGGCATAGGTGCTAGAAATGTCATAGAAGAATGACCCAATTAGCTGCATATATTACTAATGGGGTCTACATGTAGCACTGGTTCGCTTGACTCGATCGTGGCATGTTGTGATCATTCATAGTCTGTATCTGATTTGTGCTATATGCGAATTGTAATATTCAAACAAATAATAATATGCGGAAGAATTATCGTTAGCTTTCAATTGCCTTTACTGATGATTGACTCAGAGTCAGCAGTGATATGTTCATGATATTTAAGTGTTTGCTATAAACATGTATGGTCGATCAGTAGCATATCCAAGGTTAATTATCTCTACGTTTGTACATGTTAACGACGATTAATACAGCTTTCACTCTTTGGTATAAACTGACCAACCATCGTTGATCGAGCAAACATGATAACGCCTTTAAATAATATTGCCCTGTAAAGTTTGCCGTTTACATATTTGAAAGCAAAAAAGGCGTCAAATTAAAGTCATCCTTGATTGCTCCAGACATGTCTGTGCCTCGGGTTTGACGTTATCATAAAGATTTAATTTGCTTCTAGGGGCCGCTTAATTAGGCCAAGTGCGAAGTAATAAGCAAGTGCTGATTAATAAATTTCGAGGTCATCTGTTTTTTATCCATTAATTTAAGCGTTTTAGATAACTAATCTTTTCACTTAAATGTACAACAAAATGTCAGATAAACGGAACCACATCGATTCTCTTGCTAATAAGTTTTGTCTGTACCCTGCATATTCCACCTTAATTCTCACAATGGATTATACACGTTTGAACTAAAACAGCATGCCTCATTTTTATCGCATTTTATACAAGTATCGTCATGATTTCGATACGAAACCAAAGTATCTGATTAATTATATCTCGAACCAACCTTTCAAATCCATCCGTGTTAATCGTTCCCTTAGGGCTAAAAACGATAATAACATAACCCTACCAGGCCTGAGGGGGTGCGGGGGGATTATAGCACCTCGACGGACAATTGGGAGGTAGAAATACGCAACTTTGTAGTTTATCATATTGGGTGAGTAAGTAGGACTTAACCTCATTTTCAACTATGTTTCAGTCATATCTCGACGGCGCCTACGTAAGTAGTATATAAAGAGCAAATTGGGTCCCATTTCTCCGCAGATGGCCACCAGGGGGCGCCACCAGTCTCGTGACGTCACTTCCGGTGCCGGTCACGTGACCGGAAATGCCCTTTGACCCCAGGCTTCCGGTCACGTGACCGGAAGTTGCAGCGCCTGGGGTCAAAGGTCATTTCCGGTCACGTGACCGGCACCGGAAGTGACGTCACGAGACTGGTGGCGCCCCCTGGTGGCCATCTGCGGAGAAATGGAGCCCAATTTGCTCTTTTACAATAGCGGATATTAATAATGGTGCAACAAAAAAGGTACTGGTGGCGCCCCTGGCGGCCATCTGCGGAGAAATGGGCGCCAATTTCTCCTTTTACAATAGCGGATATTAATAATCCACAGCCCCTTTTACAAAGAGGATCTTAATAATGGTGCACAGGGGTTCACTTCCAGGGTCCCCTGACAGCCCGGAGTTATCTCCCCCTAGTTTTTGCCACCAGGGGCAACGAGGGACCTGGGTCATATATACCAGTCATCAAGGTCAATACGAGCCAATTAGCCCTTTGTGGTTAACTACGGTATACAAAAGAACCCAAACTCGCAATGTTGTATGAAAAAAACACATTTTATAACAGAGAACACAACATATATACAACAGTTATTCCTCTTATTATAACAGTCCGGTGGAATATCCGCATGAGAACAAATATATTTCCGATAGTGAGTGTGAGTGAGTGAGTGAGTGAATGTGATTGAATGAGTGAGTGAGTCAGTGAGTGTGAGTGAGTGAGTGAGTGAGTGTGAGTGAGTGAGTGAGTGTGAGTGAGTGTGAGTGAGTGAGTGAGGCGTGCACAACGTCCGTGAGGCGTCCCCAACGCCCGTCTTAACGCATGGCCGCATTAACGACGGTGAGTGAGTGAGTGAGTGGTCACGTCATATAAGATCGTTTGTACACCATTAGCCTCAGTCTGTATCCAGAATGGTGACAACGGCCGAGACACTAGTCCAGTCATATGCCCCCTCACATAGGCTTCACATTGATACCTCATACGACTCCATCGGCCCATTAGGGGCTCCCCTACATCCCAAAACGTGTATTTCCATACCCTTTGGCCACCGCGCATGCGCAGAATGCCGATAATTCAACCCCTCACCCAGCCCATCAGATGGCCCTTCACGAATGCTTCACTTTGATACCTCACTCGACCCCATTGGTCCATTAGTGGCTCCCCTAGCTCCAAAACGTCTATTTCCATACCCTTTGGCCACCGCCCATGCGCAGAATGCCGATATTTCAACCCCACACCCAGCCCATCAGATGGTCCTTCACGAATGCTTCACTTTGATACCTCACTCGACCCCATTGGATCATTAGTGGCTCCCCTAGCTCCAAAACGTCTATTTCCATACCCTTTGGCCACCGCGCATGCGCAGAATGCCGATATTTCTACCCCACACCCAGCCCATCACCTACCCGGTACTTAAAAAAAAAATTCATAGCTTTTCCCATCGTATTCTACATGATCAACCTCACAGCCCATAGTAAAATCCACAAAAAACGACCACCCCCTAATACAGGCAAAATAGCTGGAAATGTGCGATTCAGGGCACTGGCCTGTCTCTTTATGCCGTAATAAATGCCCAAACGTGAGATTTAATTTGAACGCTGTGGCTTGGTCCTCGAAAATAGTACAGGCGTAGTGGGGGAGACGGGTGTTTTCCTCTAACCGAAACAGTGCCTGATAGTAGGCCAGTGCCGTTGATAGATTGTACGCACATCTTGTTGTCTCGGTAGTATTTCTATAGGCGGGTCGTCAGGATCTGCGGTAAAATTTCCCTCAGCAGTGGGCGAACAGGCGAACGGTGATCGTTGCATGTTTGTACAGCGTGTACAATATATTCGTATTATTGCGTAACAGGGCTTCTCATAGACATTGAGAAAATGGATATAGATCTCGAAAACTGCCCCTTTTTTATAGAAAAATACCCTCCCACGCTCGAAAAAAAAACCCGACGCTCGACCAACGTATTTGTCAGCCGCCAATCACAATTGTGCAAAATCGTCGTCATGCCAATGTACGACACGACCTTTGAAAACTGTCCTTTTTTATAGAAAATTTCAGCCACGCTCGGGAAAACCCCCGACGTTCGACCAACGTATTTTTCAGCCGCCAATCGCAGTTGCGCAAAATCGGTTTCATGTTAATGTACGCGATGACCTTTAGCGACGTATACCAAACGTACCGACTGGGCTATGGCCCGAAGCCAGGTTCGGGGAAACCCCCTTTCGGAAATATATTTGTTCTCATATAAATGCCCTTTTTCAAACTGAAGCCCAGTTTTCAAACTTTTCCCATACAGCGAACCCCCTGATGTGTCCTTTTGGAGATGTGGCGAACCACAGTAAAATCCTGGCTACACCCCTGATTGTTTACATTCTGTGTCATTTGAAAAAAAAAATGTCTAGTTTTGTTAATTAAAACAAATGTATAGTTTTGTTAAAAAAATGTTTTGATCCCATAAGATAAGATAAGATAACTTTATTGACACTGAAACACAGTCACATGGCTGGTTATATGGTCATTTGGCACAAAAGGACGAAAATACAACTGTCAGTGTGAAACAATGTGTTCGATGGAACGGGGCGGGGAAGATTTTATTTTTATAGTTTGGCAGATCGTATTTCAGTAAAAAACACGGGGAATCCTCTCCACAGGCATTTTACACCAAATAGCTGAACCCATGTGGACCAATATACATATTCTATAGGTGTTGTACCATGTTATTATGGCCTGTCTATGATAGAGTGCCACCCCAGTGTCGAGCGTTTATTGTCCAGTTTGCACAAGCAAAGAAAGATTACAACGTTCGTCAAACGTATGCTGAGCGACAGAGCATGACGTCATCGGGGGACCTTCTTGTGGTCTTCCGTGGTATGAATATTCGACTTAGATATGAATGAATGAATTAGTTTGATATAATTTTGTTTGGTACGGATGATTTAAAAGGGTGGAAATCATCCGTACAGGTCTGTTTCCGTCTGTTTGTGTAAGAAAAATGGCTGCCCAAGGCCAATTTCGCCGGATACTAGTTCCATTCAAACGGCAGCCCCATCTGCACACTCTGACGCAAGGGGGCAACTCGGTCTAGACCAATTCCTCTTGTAGGCAAAGGTGATGTCCCCTGAATCGCACATTTCCATCTATTTTGCCTGTATTAGGGGGTGGTCGTTTTTTGTGGATTTTACTATGGGCTGTGAGGTTGATCATGTAGAATACGATGGGAAAAGCTATGAATTTTTTTTAAGTACCGTGTAGGCTTGTATATACATTCATACGGGTTCTGTGCATAGGTGCATACTGGATGAACATTTTGAGGTCTGGAGCACTAGTGGCCCGATTGGGTAGAGTGAGGTCTTATTTTGAAGCTCTCGTGAAGGCGCACTGGACTAGGGTGTTGTTTGTTTTCAATATTCTGCGCATGCACAGACAGGCCGTATTATGGAAATAGCCGTTTTGAGGTCGAGGTGAGCCCCTAGTGGGCCTATGGTGTCGTATGAGGTATCAATGTGAAGCCTATGTGAGGGAGCATCTGACTGGACTAGTGTCTCGGCCGTTGTGAACATTCTGGATACAGACTGAGGCTAATGGTGTACAAACGATCTTATATGACGTGGCCACTCACTCACTCACTCACCGTCGTTAATGCGGCCATGCGTTAAGACGGGCGTTGGGGACGCCTCACGGACGTTGTGCACGCCTCACTCACTCACTCACTCACTCACTCACTCACTCACACCCACTCACTCACTCACTCACTCACTCACTCACTCACTCACACTCACTCACTCACTCACTCACTCACTCACTCACTCACACTCACTCACACTCACTCACTCACTCACTCACTCACTCACACGCGCACATACACTCACACTCACAGGTAACTCTACCAGGTAGTTGGATGGAAAAATGGGCGCCACCAGTGCCTTTTCTGTTGCACCATTATTAATATCCCCTATTGTAAAAGGCTAAATTGGAGCCGATTTTGCCGCAGATCGCCGCCAGGGGGCGCCACCAGTGCCTGTTTTGTTGCACCATTATTCATATCCGCTATTGTAAAAGGCTAAATTGGAGCCGATTTTGCCGCAGATAGCCATGCTGACACTGCGGATATTCCACCGGACTGTTATAATAAGGGGAAATAACTGTTGTATATATGTTGTGTTCTCTGTTATAAAATGTGTTTTTTTCATACAACATTGCGAGTTTGGGTTCTTTTGTATACCGTAGTTAACCACAAAGGGCTAATTGGCTCGAATTGACCTTGATGACTGGTATATATGACCCAGGTCCCTCGTTGCCCCTGGTGGCAAAAACTGGAACTAGGGGGAGATAATAGTGGGCTGTCAGGGGACCCCGGAAGTGAACCCCTGTGCACCATTATTAAGATCCTCTTTGTAAAAGGGGCTGTGGATTATTAATATCCGCTATTGTAAAAGGAGAAATTGGCGCCCATTTCTCCGCAGATGGCCGCCAGGGGCGCCACCAGTCCCTTTTTTGTTGCACCATTATTAATATCAATTTGCTTTTTATATACTACTTACGTATGTACCAGAACACGAGAGTGCCCACAGTTCCTATTACTCTGGACACTCAATCTTAATAAATTAATATCCAATGAATCAATGCTCCCCAATCGTATATCTCGCTATGTAGGTTCTTACAGATTACAATTGAATTTGGTGTTCCGAGCCCCCAGCTGAGCCAACCAAGAAATACCTACCATTACGTTCCCTTCAAAGAACTCTGAAGAGTTCTCAGGATTGGTTGACACTCGCGTTACTGCAAGTCAGTTAGATACCACAAGCGACATATCCAAATGAGGGAGCAGATAGGATTTAATTTTAATTAGATTGCCTGAACACTGATCAGCCTAGCCAGTGCAGCACCGGGTCACCCATCCAAGTATGATATTGGAGTCAATTTGAACCTTTTTGCAAACCCCCGGGCAGCAAAGGATCAGGAGTAGATTCAAAATGCCGGCCTTACGAGCTACTAGAAACACCTTTTTCTTCCAAATTCCAGCTGTTCTGCGAGAAAAGTAAACCAAAACTATTTTATTTTTATTTTTTTTATAACTGACAATTTTATTTCATTTTTGGTGCACTACACAGAAGTTGTGACAGTTGTTGCAGTGACATCACCCTGCTAAGTTAAAAAAAACTAATAGATTATTATATATAGAAGCTATTTACTGAGTATATTACTTCAATCAATTCTGCAAGCGTACAATTCAAAAAGTGCTAATCTAATCTGTAGCTAAAAGTTACAATTCAGTACTAGTATACAAAACTTACAAATACTACTAATATTACGTATATGATAATAATATCTCATCGCTCAGTGAACAACAGGTGACATGATGAGAATTGTTTATTAAATTGATCCCAGTCTGCTCTCTTGTTACTGATATATTTCTCCAAGTAATATGTACTCTTTAATTCATCTTTTATATGCTGTAGATTTGGCAGCTCTTTTTTAACCTTTTGTCCAAAACTATTTTATTGCGCATCATATTATTTACTAAAAAAACACATAGATAACGTCACTGTGATGTAGTCAAAGCGGTCATCTTGGATTTGTTTGTTACGTTTTCTGGTAGAGGCTGGCCCAAGGGTATAGTGTATGTAAAGACTGTTTTGTTTAAAGGTCAGAAAAAGCCGCATAACACAATAATTTAGTAAACTATGTGCGTGTCAATCTGTGTAAGTTAATTAAATTCGCCAAGAGGTTTAAAAAGCTTAATTGTTCAACCAATAAATTGTCTCATAATCATTTTGCCACCGGGCTAATGAATTAATGACGAATTTCAATAATACGCCCCCAAAAAATAAAAAATAAAAATGCTGAAAACAAAACCCCTGACAAACATGCATTGCAATGTACTCGAAGTTTATGCCTCTGGCTATCGCCCAAATTTACTTATGACATTTTGGAGTAAGGAATAGGTAAAATAAGAACACGCGAACTCGTAAACTGGGGAACTGCTTATTCCATTCTCGTGGCATCTCCTGGTACCTCGGTAAGTCACGGTTAAACAATACATTGTACCTTGTCTTCTTGTGATAAAGAAAATAAATTGCCTCGTGATAATTTTCCCATCAGGTTAGTGGAAATAGAGTTTATAAAGAAATTTCAATAATATGACCCCTCCCCGCCCCCCTCTCAATTTTTTTCCCTCCATTACAAAAAAAAACAACACTGGAGAACATAAAAAACAATGTAATTAAAGTTTGTGCCTCTGGTTATGGGCAAAATTTACATATGGAAGTTTGGAGTTAAGAATAAGTAAAATAAGCACACGTGAGCTCGTAAACTTGGGGCTTTTAGGATAAAACTTGTTCATTGTTTTACAAGATATACTGCATTTCCTATCTCTTTCATATACAGATACATGCCCCTGGTGTCCATCTAAATCGATACAGACCGAATGCGCATGCGCGCCGTGTTTTTATGCACAGTGCAGTCAGAGGGTGTTACATCAACTTTTAGGTTGTTACAAACCCTGGTAATGGGAGAATGACATATTCTAGACACAGTCAGATTTAGTCTAAATATAGAGGTCACTGAATATTTCCCTATGATGTTACGAGCTGTCAGTGATAGAAAATAATATATTATTAAACTCTTAGAATCCAGCTAATTTCGATTACCACCGAGCCACTACAGTGAAAACATTATCAGTGTATACTGCAGTAATACATGTAATATTATCAGTACAAGCAACAGGGGAGCCTGTGGATTGAATGCAGTGATGTTATCAAGGTATAGTCATTCGACTGACTTCTCTGTTGACTACACTAATAATATCATCATTGCAGTCAACCCTGATAACATTATCACTGGAGTGAGTGACTCAGTGGTAAATTGAAATTGGCGCGATTTTAAGAGTGTAATAATTCTAAAAAACAGATAATGGTGTAATAATAGAGACTGGCCTGTTTTATGACCACAAATTTTGTCGGAATATAATGAAGAAATAGAATAAATAAAAGCCCCTAGGCTTGAATCTAACGAATTAGTAGGGAGGTAACGTTTATCAATACCAGTTCAATATCATCGGATCCATCCATCTGGTAAGTAACCTAGAGCAATATCAACGTTGATTTGTCTTAAGAGAGCATATCCGAACGTTTTGTCAGCCATGTCATATTTATTTCGTTCGCGAAAGACCTCACACATATTCTACGATCTCGTTCTGGGGGACTTGCTTACGGTACATCACTGCCTGTTTTTTTGTTTTTTTACGATTCGCCATAGTTCTCTAAAAGTAAAAACATTTTTTTATTATTTAAATTGTTTTGCATAATTCAACTGTTTGTCGTGTATTAAGACGCAAAATGATTATGCCCGCATATTTTATGCTTATCAGTAAGATCATGTTTAAAATGCAGTAGTCGTTAGAGATGTTTGTTCGAGATTTATCACATATGACCCATTTCCTTGAGATTGCATTGGCCCAGATGTCACATTATCTGAACCACAAATTATTCTGGTTGATGGGACGACATGCGTCCTCAAATTTGCAAGTTGGTACCTGCGATGTTGTAAACATATAACTCTCTACGTATAAAGCTTATGGGCAATAAGGACTTGCATCCCTCCTGGAGATCCAAATTTACGAAAAAGAAAACTTTAATCAACATTCCTTGAATATTATATCGATTCTTTTCTCTAGGTAAGATATTATGGAAGATAAATGTTTTCCTAGATCAAATTTAAGCCTTATTAAATCTTATTATGAGTGACAAAATTTGGCCTGATTGGGTGGAGTCCTTAAGTTCTTAATTCACGTTTGCATTGAGCAATCCTTGTGGTAGGTGGGGAATAGTATCACTGAATCGGTTTATAACCTCTGTTCATCGCTTTACTCAATTACTTTATTTCGCCAGTTTTATAAAGAAAATTGTCTATTTATTAAAAACTATTCATCATGGAGATTCGAAATTCGGCATGGTTGCTTTGAACTATATAACGAAAATAGCGGGTCCTCGATTTTCCAAATAATGCTATGATTGCTGGGATATAAATGTTGAAGGTGTGATCTTCGCATTTGTATATTATTTTGTTCAATTCAATAAAAGCGCGATTTTAAGAGTGTAATAATTCTAAAAAACAGATAATGGTGTAATAATAGAGACTGGCCTGTTTTATGACCACAAATTTTGTCGGAATATAATGAAGAAATAGAATAAATAAAAGCCCCTAGGCTTGAATCTAACGAATTAGTAGGGAGGTAACGTTTATCAATACCAGTTCAATATCATCGGATCCATCCATCTGGTAAGTAACCTAGAGCAATATCAACGTTGATTTGTCTTAAGAGAGCATATCCGAACGTTTTGTCAGCCATGTCATATTTATTTCGTTCGCGAAAGACCTCACACATATTCTACGATCTCGTTCTGGGGGACTTGCTTACGGTACATCACTGCCTGTTTTTGTTTTTTTTACGATTCGCCATAGTTCTCTAAAAGTAAAAACATTTTTTTATTATTTAAATTGTTTTGCATAATTCAACTGTTTGTCGTGTATTAAGACGCAAAATGATTATGCCCGCATATTTTATGCTTATCAGTAAGATCATGTTTAAAATGCAGTAGTCGTTAGAGATGTTTGTTCGAGATTTATCACATATGACCCATTCTTGAGATTGCATTGGCCCAGATGTCACATTATCTGAACCACAAATTATTCTGGTTGATGGGACGACATGCGTCCTCAAATTTGCAAGTTGGTACCTGCGATGTTGTAAACATATAACTCTCTACGTATAAAGCTTATGGGCAATAAGGACTTGCATCCCTCCTGGAGATCCAAATTTACGAAAAAGAAAACTTTAATCAACATTCCTTGAATATTATATCGATTCTTTTCTCTAGGTAAGATATTATGGAAGATAAATGTTTTCCTAGATCAAATTTAAGCCTTATTAAATCTTATTATGAGTGACAAAATTTGGCCTGATTGGGTGGAGTCCTTAAGTTCTTAATTCACGTTTGCATTGAGCAATCCTTGTGGTAGGTGGGGAATAGTATCACTGAATCGGTTTATAACCTCTGTTCATCGCTTTACTCAATTACTTTATTTCGCCAGTTTTATAAAGAAAATTGTCTATTTATTAAAAACTATTCATCATGGAGATTCGAAATTCGGCATGGTTGCTTTGAACTATATAACGAAAATAGCGGGTCCTCGATTTTCCAAATAATGCTATGATTGCTGGGATATAAATGTTGAAGGTGTGATCTTCGCATTTGTATATTATTTTGTTCAATTCAATAAAAGCGCGATTTTAAGAGTGTAATAATTCTAAAAAACAGATAATGGTGTAATAATAGAGACTGGCCTGTTTTATGACCACAAATTTTGTCGGAATATAATGAAGAAATAGAATAAATAAAAGCCCCTAGGCTTGAATCTAACGAATTAGTAGGGAGGTAACGTTTATCAATACCAGTTCAATATCATCGGATCCATCCATCTGGTAAGTAACCTAGAGCAATATCAACGTTGATTTGTCTTAAGAGAGCATATCCGAACGTTTTGTCAGCCATGTCATATTTATTTCGTTCGCGAAAGACCTCACACATATTCTACGATCTCGTTCTGGGGGACTTGCTTACGGTACATCACTGCCTGTTTTTTGTTTTTTTTACGATTCGCCATAGTTCTCTAAAAGTAAAAACATTTTTTTATTATTGTTTTGCATAATTCAACTGTTTGTCGTGTATTAAGACGCAAAATGATTATGCCCGCATATTTTATGCTTATCAGTAAGATCATGTTTAAAATGCAGTAGTCGTTAGAGATGTTTGTTCGAGATTTATCACATATGACCCATTTCCTTGAGATTGCATTGGCCCAGATGTCACATTATCTGAACCACAAATTATTCTGGTTGATGGGACGACATGCGTCCTCAAATTTGCAAGTTGGTACCCGCGATGTTGTAAACATATAACTCTCTACGTATAAAGCTTATGGGCAATAAGGACTTGCATCCCTCCTGGAGTCCAAATTTACGAAAAAGAAAACTTTAATCAACATTCCTTGAATATTATATCGATTCTTTTCTCTAGGTAAGATATTATGGAAGATAAATGTTTTCCTAGATCAAATTTAAGCCTTATTAAATCTTATTATGAGTGACAAAATTTGGCCTGATTGGGTGGAGTCCTTAAGTTCTTAATTCACGTTTGCATTGAGCAATCCTTGTGGTAGGTGGGGAATAGTATCACTGAATCGGTTTATAACCTCTGTTCATCGCTTTACTCAATTACTTTATTTCGCCAGTTTTATAAAGAAAATTGTCTATTTATTAAAAACTATTCATCATGGAGATTCGAAATTCGGCATGGTTGCTTTGAACTATATAACGAAAATAGCGGGTCCTCGATTTTCCAAATAATGCTATGATTGCTGGGATATAAATGTTGAAGGTGTGATCTTCGCATTTGTATATTATTTTGTTCAATTCAATAAAAAAAAGTCCATAAAATTTCAGGCATTTAAATTGAGAAAATCTATCTATCTATCTATCTATCTATCTATCTATATCTATCTATCTATCTATCTATCTATCAGGTAATACATTCGCGTGTTTATAATCCCAGAGAAATAAGCTTTCCAATAGTTTTGTATATGTATAATGAGCCTGTTCACAGTAGTTTTGTATATGTATAATGAACCTGTTCACAGTTTTCACAATGTCCAATTTTAGCAAGTGTGTGGAAGTCCGTTTAGGTGGGATACAAACCTTTAAATTGGAGCGATATGCAAGAGGTGGGAAAAATTTAGGACGTCTGACGACTAAAAAGCAACCATATGGCTTTACAGGAAAGCTTCCCTCGGAATCTCGCATTCAGGCTCGGGAATGCGGTGGATTCCCGGACGTAGCCTTAGTATCTCAGCCGCGCTTTTATTGTGTTCATGTGGAGACAATGAAGTATCCATAAGGCCCCTACCACCGGCTTAAGATTTAATGCTGATAATGTTTCAAAAATTCAGAAGTTTCATCAGTGAATATATGCTTCAGACATGCTCTGCTTTATCGTCAACGGCACTTCGTCAAATAAAAAAAACCATGAGATAAGTTCTTCAAAATTTCTTCAGACTAGTTGCATCTTTCTAATACTGCTCTTGTTGAGTCAGCTAGAACCCACTAAAGCACTTCACAACATTATACAAGACATCTACGGGGCAAAAGGCCCGACACCCTTCTCCATCATCAGTTGCCTTACGCAGTTCTCGAATGACCACTCATTTCTCACTCTACTTCTCTGAGATGTTCTTCTTTTACGCCTATAGACTGGCCATTTTCCATTTTAATTTCAAAACACTCAGGGGAAATATGTCACCAAGTGATGAGCCTTACACTAAAACAAATAGTGTTGAAGAGACTGAATAACAGACGGTGTTCACATTTCAGTGATTTCTACAGACATTTGTAATGCGATACCGAGATATTCGCACAGCTCGCTCTATCTGTATGTCGTCAGGTACAAAAGTCGGTGAGTTAATATAATATAGTGTTATATAAACCGCATTCGTGTCGCCCTTAAAGGTGAAAATTGTCGCACTTGTTCAACTCAGCATTACTTCTATTTTTGTCAAATTACAGATATAACAATATTATTTTGAACTATAGTCTGTCTATTTTAATTAGTCGTCTACTTTGGAGCTTGTCAATAATCAGCAGTTAACTCTGCATAAATTTTCTTTTTTGCATTGTGTAAAACAAACAGAACTCTACAAAACCACTGCTATTTTCCCGTGATATCGATAATATATCACGTTTGAAATAACTTTTTAATTCTCTCCATATAAAACTCCAGTACAGTGGTTTCATGTACCGGGACTCAATTACATAGGGAGACGTCATAATGTATTCGTGCTGTCTAGCACAAAGGTCAACAATGCTTTGTATGGTCATAGAGGTGTGCGCGGTTTATCGTTCGGCAATTTCACTGGGCATGAAATATATGCGACACTCTCACGGACCGCCTGTTATTACTGTATTCGGCATCAATGACCTTTGTGCCAATGAGTATGAATACATTATGACGTCTCCCTATGTAATTGAGGCCAGGTGCATAAACAACTGTACTGGAGTTTTATATGGAGTGAATGATAAAGTTATTTCAAGCGTGATATATTATCGATATCACGGAGGAATGGTAGTCATTTTGTAGAGTTCACTTTGTTATACACGTTGCAAAAAAGAAAATTGTTGCAGGGTTAACTATTGATTTTTGACAAGCTCCAAAGTAGACGACTAATTAAAATGGACAGACTATAGAGTATAAGATCTCGTACGTGCCTGACATTTTTTTACTTGAGAAAAGTTTATGACGTCTGGGCGAAAACAACGGAATTTCAGCTTCCACAATCGAGAAAATTTTCTCAAACGAGACTATTATATCGCAACCCAAGTAGGTGTAACATAAGGCTACCACAATTTTACTTTTCCTTTCACTGCTGAAACTTAGCCTCTCTCGCACAAAAAAGTCACCCGATGGGAGCGTATGGCGATCACGTAGTGAACCGGCTACGAAATAAAGCCTTTCACAATCGAGCTATTCGGTCACATGTTATTGTGAAATATAATATATTTTATTGAGGAATATAACACATTCAATGTATACAAAATTATTTCTATGTTTAGTTGAATAATAGTTGTTGTTGCCGTTGGATGGCATGGTCAACCTCACAGGGTACAGCCATGATCGAGAGAACTTCCCCCGAATATTAATTGTGCGCATGTGCGAACGTGATCTCGTTTCTGCTCCCAGAAATCCACTAGGCCAAAAGTCACTTTCACAGCTACTGAGTTCTGAGGCTAGATTGATATATTAACACAAGGTAGAGAGCAGCGCAAATTGCCCACAGTGATAGGTGAGATAATATTATCACAGCCAGTAGTCAGTAGTCAGCCAGTAGTTCCAAGAAAACCGATCGTATATATATTATTGTCGGAATCCATAAAGCATTCTTTAGCTCTACTACATACAAGAGATATCATTCATGGGATGCTTCTTTGTTTATAGAGTTGTTTGAATTTCTCATTAAATATCTATATGAAATTTGGCAACACAATATATCAGCAGCATATAGGTATTCCAATGGGTACTAATTGTGCTAACTGTTTGCTGACCTGTAGCTGTTCTCTTAATAATATGACTATATGCAGGCGCTTTCAAAAACCGATCCATTCAATGTCCGTTCCTTCTCATTCACCAAACGCTATATAGACGATCTTCTCCTTTTGGATAATCGCTATATAAATGACGCAGTGAAGGATATATATCCACCTTCACTGGATTTGAAGGAAACTACAGATAGCCCTACAGGCACATCATATTTAGATCTATACCTATATAAAAATGAAGCGGGCATTCTCTCTCATCGACTTAATGACGAAAGAGATGATTACAATTTCGACATCGTAAACTATCCCTTTCTGGATAGTAATATTCCAGTGGGACCTGCATATGGCGTATACCTATCTCACTTAGTAGCATTTGCTAGATCCTGCGTTAAATGTGACGATTTTAATCAACGTCACAAAACATTGTTGCAGAATCCTATAAAACAGGGCTATTCCAACAAGCGCCTCCACTTAAAGTTTCTTAAGTTTGGCGATACATGTCAAATGCTGATAGCAAAATACGAGCGTAGCGTACAAGATCTATGGCGTCACGTTTCGTAACTTATGTCTAATCCCGCTTAACTGGGTGCTAGGGCCGTGTGAACCGCTGTACTTCAAGATCCTCGTGGTGTTCATATGAACAGCCACAATCAAGGCGTGACTGAGATACATCATTCTCTAGATGACGACTTTTCAACGATTATTATGTATTAGGAATACTGATCAGCGATACGGATTTTATATTTTTGGGACATCATGATGTCTTGTCGGCATCATTGAAAACTGTTGACCGCTTCTCTCTTGCAGGAAACTAGCCTATGTGTATGTATACTATGATTGTCCTTTTGAATTTGGTGTTAATACTGTTATATGGAATATGAAATAGTTCTTTGGATTATGGACGCGGATATTCTTTAATGAACGACGGCTGAATTATGAATGACGGACTAGACAGTTGTAATTGCCGTTGATCCCAGATATAGCACGTGTGTTTGTTTATCTATGACCCAAGCACTCCCTTGAAGTCCTCTGTCCTTGTAGTTTTCAACTATTCTGCCGTCTTTTCACAGTCATATGAATTAAATTAACTGCTATTACTGTGAAATAGTGTGATTTCGAAAGCAAAACACGAACAGAAATAACGAACCGGAGTGTTACAGATTCATTGTGTTATCTCGAGTAAAAAAGCCGGTACGTGTCGAAATCGAGCCACCTCCCAATGTTAGAGAGCTACTATTGGCGAAGGCACCCTGAAGAAAAGAACGTGTCACATGCAGCTTTATCACTACTAATATGATTGAAATGGTTAATATGCTCATTTAAATGTTTCATCCCATACCACCGTACTCATCTCATTATTCAGCTCATTTTTCACCTCACACAATCTCTATCGTTTCTCTATTATGTGTTGATTCAAATGGATATCCAAGTCGTTTTTAGATTATAATTATATAATGGATTCCAGTCACGTTGGCATTTATTTATGTAAGAACCAACTTGCCTGAGGCCCATCTACAGGTCTGATAACAAAACGCATTACACACACACTAACGTACATATTACAATGTAGATAAAACATTTTATTATATTTATTAGAGTATCTCCCTATATAAATTGTTATGAGATAAAACTGCATATTCCCAGGTCACGTGTGTGCATATTTCCCGCTGAAACTGCATATTCCACCCCCATGGAATATACACTAATGGGAGATAATTACAACAGAGGTCGCCGTGTTCTCTAGCTCGCGCCACAGGGCAAAGTAGCACTGTTTTGTCAGAAATTATTTTGAAAATTTAAAATTTAATTTTTTTAAATTTTTAAATTTTAATTTTTTTAAATTTTAAAATTTAAATTTTTTTTGAACATTTTGGAAACACTAAATTATTATATAGCTTACTATAATACTCATACATGGTCATATTTTAAAGCGCGAGCCCGTGTTTGCCAAACATGAAAAATTACACTATGTAGTATATACCCTATACAATAGACCAGGTGAACAACATGAGTAGTATATAGCCCGCAAAAGCCCATAAGTTGACCTCTTTGCACTTAAATTTGAGACAGTCACGTGACAGAGGTCAAAGGTCATTGAGTGCACTTGACCTGTATCCTTTCATCTCGTCGTTGACCTTGGATCATGTTTAGACATGTTAGGGGTTTTCCCATCACGTGCGGTATGACGTCACTTCCTGTCTGTGTGAATGGGGCGTGACCTGATAGGACATGTACTGACCTGTTTGTGGGGGTTTTCCGTACAATATCGTTCACTTTCGTGTGTTTCCCGTGAGGTGTGATGGGTATTTTCTTTTCGGTGAGAGGGGAACATGATAGGCCATGTACTGTCTGTGGGTTTTTTCCCCGCCAGAATTTCGCTGTCGTCTGCTTGTCACGTGCCGAACACCTGGGACAACATTATTGCACGTTCTCAAGATGATAGGCCATGTACTGTCTGTGGGGTTTTTCCCGCCAGAATTTCGCTGTCGTCTGCTTGGGGTTGTCACGTGCCGAACACCTGGCTCCCCGAATTTCAACATTGTTGCACAAGGATTAACCTATATCCGGGTCCTATACCATTGATGGGATGCGTGTATTGTATTTGGGAAATCACGGGGAGATCAGGTGATAGTTCAAGGTCATATTGAATGATAGGAATGAGTGTACTGACCTGTTCATCCGTGGTTTACATCCGGGGACATATCCGGGTCCTTTAGCTGTGTGGTACGGGTTTACACGGGAACAGTCGGGTAGTTACGGAGGAAGACACGGAGGTGACCGAAGATGTCACGGAGGTGCCCGAAGAGACACGGAGGTTACCGAAGATGTTACGGAGGTCACCGAAGAGACACGGAGGTGGCCGAAGATGTCACGGAGTTTACCGAAGAGACACGGTGGGTGTATGTAAAATTATGATTTGTCCCGAAAATATAAAAAGCGGAACACGGACTTTATCCCTAAACCAGGGGAAAACACCTATCAACCCTATCCAAAAGGGGTCATATCGGTCCCCGGGCTTATCGGGGCCTGGGTGCATGTAAAAGTTTCTTCAGAAAAAATATAAAAAACTGAACACGGACTTTACCCCTAAACTAGGGGAAAACCCCTATCAAGGGCGTATATTGACTCCCATTGACCTTTAACCTCCAGTATAGAGTGCGTATATTCACTACCAATGACCTTAGACCTAAAAAATTTGCATATCGTGACCTTTGACAGCCAATCAGAAGCGACTATTTTGACCTCGTCTGACTGTATGCATGTACTGACTTGGTTCTGGAGGTTTTCCATCATGGGGAGTGCGCAGGTGTATGACGTCACTTCCGGTCTGCGTGAGTCTGGCGTGACCTGGGGCTATGGGATGCATGTACTGACTTGGTTCTGGGTTTTTTCCATCACGGAGAGGTCACGTGATAGTTCAAGGTGATTTGAATGATAGGAATGCATGTACTGACCTGTTCATTCATCCGGGGACTTGTTTACATCCGGGTCATTCATTGTGGTGGATCTGCACAAGTGTGTGACGTCACTTCCGGTTTCACTAAAACTACCCCCGAACACAGAAGAGTTCCAATTTTTACTTAGACGTAGAGTCCGTGTTTTCCTCGGCCCGGCCCGGCCCGGCCCGGCCCGGCCCGGCCCGGCCCGCCCCGCCCCGCCCCGGCCGCAGCGCGCGCGCGCGGGTTATCCGGAAGGGCGCGGCATCACCGGAAGTGCGCGGCATCACGCGCGGATAAATGTCGGGTCAAAGGTCACATCCAGGTCAAAGGCCCCCCTTTCAGCAAGGTTCGGCAACAATGTTGCGGCATCGATATACAGAGCTTGAACACAAAAAGGGGATTGTAAATTAACCTGGAAAGGATGGGCAGTTCTATTTGGACCAATCAGCGGTCGAGAAAAAGAGCCAATGAGCGATCGATAAAAGAACCAATGGACGAGTACTAGAATTTCGCTCACGTCTGCGCCTACATCCGGGTACTGGAATGCTTTCGCCTACGTCCGCGCCTAAATCCGGGTACTTCTATGTAGGTATATAAAAGTGGGAATGTTTAGGGCATTTCTGCATTAATTGCCCTGCCGATCGGAGCTACCTGACCAGCCTGCCTGACCAGCCTGAGCCTATCTGACGAGAGGAGCTATTTGCCTGACCCTCACCAGCCTGAGCCTGCCTCACAGGAGCTATACCATGAGACGTGGAGAAGATTTTCCGGGAGATCCAGGAGCGCCTCCGGCGCTGTAATATTTGTTGTTGTTGTTGCTCTCTTTTTTGGACTAACCCATCAGAATAGTACGTATCACGGACTACACCCGTAGAGCTACGTCTAGGCGCGCATGTGTGATATGGTCTATAAAACACGTCTCTCTGGATCCCACACCTCCATTCTTACGGTTTCAGAGCCATGACGGACACCCGTCCCTATGCGACTCGCATTTTACAGCATGCGACCTTGGTTTATTCACTCATGGATTACCGAGCAGTCGTTCGGTCCATATTTGGAGATTGCGACGACAACCAGGGGCGACGCCAGATCCTGAAAGAGTTTACAGAAGCGGTCCTCGACAGAGTGCACTCGATGGAGAGGCGTGCTATCACCCACCACTACTGGACTATGACAGCCATCCTTGATGCCCGGACTATGGATCACGAGCGCTCACACCGGAACCAGCTACGGCTCGTTGGCCTAGTAATGGTCTTTGCCCTATTGACCCTGGCGCTGTGGCATTGACAGTGGGACCTGACCATAAATACGAGAGACAGTCAGAGTGTGTGCCATTCACCGTTCGTCGTTGGGTCAACCATGGCACCAGTCCTACGAGCCATCCTTCCCCTTACACCCCGGGTGGGATTACACGTCTATGAAGATAAAGTCACCCTCGTGGAAGACCGTGGAGATGTTTGGTGGTCGCGCGCTGAGGCCGTATCGAATACGGTTACGCTACACCGTGACGGCTGGACCAAATTTAAACGGGTGTTGAGCGGTGAGCTCGACGGAAACCTCGTCCACATAGACAATGCCATCTACGTACACCGTGGACCCTTCTTCCCACGCCTGGGCCGTTACCAAGACCCTACACGAGGCTTCACCCTAGACTCCGATCTGTGGACAGCCTTCGAGAGAGTGGTGCCTATCGTGGACCAGCTGTTTACACCGGACGAGCGATTAGCTGTTCAGTTGGGCTGGGCCCGTGCCCTGAGCGAAGCGGCGGCAGAACCCAACGAACAAATTACCAAACCTAGCAATGAAGCGGAGACAGACGACGATGCCATTGATTATCCGGCTAGACTGTCAGCCTAGAGACATGACCACCCGATCCTTTGATTCCACGGGGTTCTTCCTATAAATACGCGAGACAGTACAAATCTTGTACCCTTCACGTACTGATCATGACGGAGGCAGTACGGGCGTATCTCAGCTTGACCCCCAAGGTCTTCCTGCACGGCTATGCGGATAAGGTCGATATCATGGAGGAGGTAGGAGACATCTGTGATGCAGACCCTACACAACCGTGCCCGGCTCATATTCGTCTGTCCCGGGAGGGCTGGACCCAATTCAAACGGGTGTTGTCTGGTGAACTGGACGGCGATCTCTTCCACTTGTGTCACGATGTGTACATCCGACGCGGCCCTTTCTTTGCTCAATTGGCTTGGCTAGATGTAGGTACAGTGCATTTTACCCTTCATCCTGATCTATGGTCTGCATTGGAAGATGCCGTGGTAGATGTGGATCAAGTGCTTATCAAGCGGTCATCAGACGAGTTGGACTGGTTATTTAGCATGGACACTGTGGAAGCCAACAAAGAAAATCAGAAAGAAACTCCGGCCCAAGATATACCGTTATAAATAAGCGATAGAGCCAGGGTCCATCATCATTTGTCACCATGAAGAGCTGGGAGAAGGTGTTGGATAACTTATACTACAGTCCCGACAGTCCGGCGGCCTATAGTGCATTGTCGGCTCTCTATCGAGCGGCCAAACCCCAGGGGATACAACGTGCCCAAGTCCGAGATTGGTTAAAAAAAAACAAGATACCTATACCTTACATCGATCTGTCCGTCGCCATTTTCTACGAAACCGGGTCATCGTGGGTGGTATAGATGCCCAGTGCCAAGCGGATTTGGTCGATATGAGCGACTTTGCCAAACACAACGATGGGAATCGGTATATCTTGACGTGCATCGATATCCTGTCGAAGTATGCGTGGGTGGTACCCATCCGGACGAAAACGGGTGCGAATCTCATAGCGGCGTTCAAGGACATCTTCAAGACCGGACGCAAACCCTTGTATTTGCAAACCGACGAAGGCACGGAATTCCTCAACAGACCGTTCCAACAGTTTCTGAAAGCCCAGAAGGTGTTTTTCTTCCATACGTACAACGAGACCAAGGCTTCCATTGTGGAAAGGTTCAACAGGACATTCAAAGGCCGCATGTATAAATATTTCACCTATAAGAATACAAGGCGGTACATCGATGTTCTCCCGAAACTTGTGAGTGGATACAATCGAGCCTATCACCGGAGTATAGAGACAGCCCCCATTACCGTCGACCAACGCAATGAAGCCCAAATCCGGCGTGTCTTGTACCCCAGGCAATCGCAGCGAACCCCGAAGGAGGTATCGGGGACCCTGTACGGATCAGTAAAGTCAAGGGCAAGTTCGAGAAAAGTTACTTACCCAACTGGAGCGATGAGCACTTCCTGATTAAACGGCGCCTACCCCGACAGCAGCGAGTCTATGAACTGGAAGATCTTCAAGGGGAACCGTTGGTAGGGACGTTTTACGATACGGAATTACAGCCTGTCGTAAAAACAAAGCAAGATTACTACACGGTGGAGCAGATTTTGAAAACGGAAGGCCGCCGTGGCAAACTGTTTCATTTCGTCAAATGGCAAGTCTGGCCCAGTTCCTTCAATTCCTGGGTCGCGGCCAACCAAGTGAAACGACTATAAAGCCAGACACCACTACCGTCATCCTTCATTCCATGTTCGACCATGAACACGGCGCCCTGTTCTGGGCTTAAGTTTACAAGCCCCCTGTTCTGAAGGCCGGGTTTGAAGTTAAAATGGTTTGAAATACAAGAAAACACGCATGGATTTACCATAGAGCGATGTCATGGAGTAATGTCAGCACCGGTACGTTATGTATTGACATCCTGCTTGAAAAAGCAGACCAATTTATGCGGTGATTGAAGAGATGACTGGCCAAAACTGCCTGTCCAGCGCGGTTTACATTGACAAATTCTGGCCACGATCTTGTCCGACTAAAGAAAATTCAGCGTAACATCGGAATTCATTTGGGTGTACAGTGATAATTAGTAACAGTTGTTGGGATAATGACACGTCGACATAAACTATAGCGTGTCCTCGTTCAATCGCATACAACTTTCGTGCGCTGGTTCGATCGCTAGACCGATTCAAAAGAAGGTGGTGTTTTCTCTCAGCGTCATTTTCGAGGATTTTCGAAGTCATGTTGTTCACCTAGTCTATTGTATAGGGTATATACTATATAGTGTAATTTCCCATGCTTGGCAAACACGGGCTCGCGCTTTAAAATATGACCATGTATGCGTATTATAGTAAGCTATATAATAATTTAGTGTTTCCAAGATACTAAAAAAAAAAAAATTTAAATTTAAAGAAAATACATATACATATATGGTGCAAAAGTAGATTATGTTCAATGATTGTTGATTGTATCCAGACACGCCAGGGTTGTTAAGGATGTCCGCTGGTGGTTTTTGACTTTGGCAGCCATTTTGCCTGTTTTTCTATTGGGTTATCTCCCTTCCCTAGGTTAAGAGATGGGGATTTCCTTTAAAAGCCTTCTAGCCGAGAATTTTGCACACCAACATCCACCCAATTTGCTAAATTTTGATAGACATTGTGATTATCTGCAAACAGTTAGAATATAACAAAAAGTTAAATACTATTTATATGAATTTTTCATGAATATGCTTCAAAAATAGGGCTATTCCCTATGCTTTCTGGGTTGTCAAATTGAGCATGGGTCATTCCACTTGACGTTGCCTAGAGCTAAAAAATGCACACCAACCTATATTATTTTCTTTGTTTTTCCTCATACTACATAATTATGAATGCAACAACACACATTATTCAAAAAGTTAATTACTTTGATTTACCACCAGCGGACATCTTTAATATTTTTAGATGTATATAGAGATATTAAACATACTAGCATACCAATAATTGTATATCCAAGACGAATTAGTGTGCGTAGATTTTATTGTGTTTCTTTCGCGTTGCGACGCTTTTATTGTATCTGTAGTGAAGTGCTGATATCGAAGAGATGCACATGGCGATATAATAGCCCGTGGATATGATATCATTTAGTTGAGAGTTAGATTAAGCAAGAACAATTTCATATTCAGAACATATGCAAAACCCGACCCCGCCATGTCTTTTTAAACATGTAACCTTTTGAAGGAGGAATAGGAGTACATGGCTGACTAGCCAACTTTTCCCAGCCTTTGATAACAAACGACTCAAATACTACTCATAGTGAGGTGGCTTAGGGCCATATTTTGTGAAGATCGTGACACGCTGGACCAAAGCACCAAACTTGGCACACCCATCACTTGAGACATATAGAACAATATCAGAATGGGGGCCCGATGCTCTGGGCTCTGTGATGCCCTCTGGCCCCCAAAAGGGCATCTGAGGGGCAGTATTGTTATTCAAAGAATAGTTTGCCTCCCAACAGTTTCGTTATTTTTATTATCCTTAAGGTTGGGAAGCTGAAACTTGCCACACTGTATCACTGGTTCGAGCGCTACCAGAAAATGTCACAAAATCCAAGATGGCGGCCATAATGACTCATTTTCCAAAAATAAGCCATTTTGTGGACGATTTTTCGGGCCGATTTTTCCAATTTTTTATTTGCGCAATTTTCTTCGCTGCCTGGTTAATTAGTAAATAATCATTTATTCGAGAACAAAAAATACTTTTGAGCACTTTTACGAAAACAAAACACATTAATTATGAAGGAAAACGAGGAAAACAGAACTTTCCAGTTACACCCTAATGTCATCCATTTTTAATTTACTCGTGAGGCTCTGCTCCGAGTAGTATGCTACAGGCTCAAAACAACTTCAATATCATAAGCTATAACTGCGCTAAGTTACAGCTCTCAACATTTCTTCATTTTGAAGCACCAGGTCAAAGTTCTCGGAGAAGCAAGTTGGGTGACTGAAACCACCTAAACCAATTAAGTTTATGTAATCGCCTATGTAAAAGCAAACAATCGCCCCTTATACATGTAAAACTTGACAATTCAGCTTTCAATCTCGTAAAATGGACAAAAAGATGAAAATGCTCAAGGCTGGCCAGGTTAGTTTGTCTGGGGATTCTTGCATTTAAAAGGTTTACCCCATGTTGAAGCGTTTACTCCATCAGACTTCATCGATGCTCATCCATTAACATCCGATGAGTTATTTGTTTGAGTGATCTGTCATCACAGCTCCCGAGCTAGAGTATCTAATTTCGCTTAAGCCGGTGCTTGGAGCCGTGTGGATACTTCATAATCTCCACATGAACCGCTACAATAAAAGCGCGGCTGAGATACTAAGACAACGTCCGAGAATCCACCGTATTCTCTGGTCTGCATGTTTGGTGCCGATGGAAGCTTTCCTGTTAAGTCATATGGTTGCTTTTTAGTCGCCAGACGTCGTCAATTTCTCTCACCTCTTGCTTATCTGTCCAATTTCAATCTCTCTACTTTCAAGTTTGAGAGATGATGGCTGAATTAACAAGTGTTACACGGGCCGGGGACTCGTGTTTAGTTCCACGCGTCTCTGTGTGTTCATTTGTGGCCGCCGTATATAACCACAGTTTTTGGACGGGATGGTACGAAACTTCATCTAAAAAGAAAAATCCCCAAAAGGGCACCTTACGCCTGTTGGATGCCGGGATTTTTTTCTGGAAGGTCGTGAAATTACGTCGGGATAGCTAAAAGAGTCAGTGAAGGGACTCTAAAACTAAGAAGAAATCGGGAACATGCAACATACAACTTACATGTTATAGCACTGATCTATAGCCTATATTGGCATTGAATGGCCGCAGCTTTGGTCGAATGTTCATGGAACTTTGTCAGAATAGCTGTGGGATTACCAAGGGTCCCGCAATCTTTGTTTTAGTCAGTGGGCTGTCAAACATTTTCAGGATAGCTAAAGGGATCTGAGAGAGTGAATAGACACAGGAAAGAGATCGAAAAGTGCATTTAACGCCCATTGAGGGACAGGGACATACAATTAACATTAAAATAACACATGTACTTCTATCCATCGCCATTGGCATGATTAGGAGTGCTTAGGATGCTTTCAGGTTCAGAGTCAGATTGGGGGTAGGGGTCTAAAAATACTTCTAATATATTCCACTGGATGCCAAGACCATTACATTTACATGTGCATGGTTCAGCACCCGTGCATTACTCTAATTATATGCCGCTTGTGCATGTACACCGTAAGAAAAATGATACTGCATAGGGAGGATCCTGTGTTCATTGTTATTGGTGGATTCAGCTCCACCCTCCCCCCTGCCCCTCTTTCTTCCCAATGAACTTTTCTTGTTTCTTGTAACAAATCAAATTAGGACCATTTTATTCTCCGAAAAGAGCATCATAGGTAAATTCAGATTTGACGACACGGTGGTGTAGCTTGAAAATTTTGTTTTGGGGGTATTTTCTTCAAAATTGGTTTATTTCTCTACGTAAAAGTGCCCAATAATATTTTATAGCACATCAGATAATTATTTACTAATTTACAAGGCAATTTAGGCGAAGAAAATTGCACAAATAAACAGTTTGAAAAATCGATCCGAAAAATCATCAATAAAATGGTTTATTTTTATAATATGACGTCACTGTGACATCATCATAGAGGCCATCTTGAATTTTCTTACATTTTCTGGTAGCACTGGAATCAAAGATATAGTGTGGCAAGTTTTAGCTTCCTAGGCTCAAGGATAACGAAAATAATGAAACTATTGGTAAGCTATCTATCTTTTCGTTGATAATATTTCCCCTTAGATGCCCTTTTTGGGGCCAGAGGGCGTCACACGATCCAAAGTAATGGGCACTCCTTCTAATATTGTTCTGTATGCCTCAAGTGATGTATGTGCCAAGTTTGGTGCTTTGGTCCAGCGTGTCACGATCTTTTTGCTAAGCCACCTCACTATCAAGTTTAAGATGGATTACAGCGCATATAAGGGAAGTGGGAAGATGTGCCGACATACTGACAGAGCCGCACGACTTCACAGTACAGTCTTCTGGTTAACCTATTCTAAAGCACATATCAAGAATCTAACGATTCGTGATATGTGTTGTATCTCACGTACGCTTTTATTGTACCTGTTCATGTGGCAACTTGGATGACATGACCACACCGACCCTTGCACTGGCATAAGCGGTATTAGATACAAATGTAGAGAGCTATGATGGAAATGCTCTGAAAGCTCGTCTATTGTTGTTTGGTAAGCTGTGTCGCTTTGATAACTCGTACACTGGGGATTGGTGAGCTGTATCGTCGTCAGATGAAAATGACGGCATTGAACACAAAAGACTAGTCTGTAAGGCCCGATGTCCACCCAGCATCAACTTTCCACAATGCCAACATATATCAAAGACCAAAAGATCTGTATACCTATGCAGAAGTGAGTATTTCGTTTCTTCCTATGATTCTAGCTTTTTGCAGTAGGTCAAATATACAAATTGTATTTACATAGCTGGTTCTGTACTGATCCGATCAGCTTCATCTGTCACCAGTTGGAAATGTTCATGAACCTGAAATGGGGATGCTCCAATTAACTTTAATGGACTATTGCAATGACAGACATATTTGATTTATCACCAAAGTCAGAAGAGAAACTGACTGATAGACTGATTCATGACTCTTTTAGTCATGAATTAAAAGAGTGTGATGTGCATAGGGACAGATCAATCAAGTGATCGAGGTGAGCATAGACGAGGTGAGCATAGCGCATAGACGTTATCAGAGCGACAAACGTGGGACAAAGCAGGAGAAAATGATAATGTTTCGATGTCAATACTGGCAGATAGAGGTGGGGAGGGAGGGAGGGAATTTGGCTTAATGTCACACTCAAGTTTGTTTCACTCATATGGTGACAGTCAGTTTGGTTGGTGGAGGAAGCCGGAGTACCCGGAGAGAACCACCGCCCTTCGGCAAGTAACTGACAGACTTTCACACATGGACCAACTGGGCTCGAACCCGTGCCGGTTCAGCGGTGTGAGGCTAGCGGTCACCAGCGAAGCGCCTTAGACCACTCGGCCACCGAGGTCCCCCCTGATAGAGGTGTGGAGATGCTATACTTACATATCTTAGTATACAAGAGAAAAATTCAGTATTTTTGTGTGTTATTTGAAGGATATCATTAATATTTTTGTCAAATCTACACAGGAAATAATTAAAATTCTTGAAAGATTTTTCCCGACTTAATCTAAGATATCAAAGAGAGCCTGGAGTGATGAGGGTTGAACTACTTGCTATGCTGAGTGTTAATAGTTTGTGTTAGAGACAGCGGAAACCCAGTAAGCCCTCGTCATGTGAGTAATTGTAAGGGTAATTTATGTAAAATCTTGACATCGTTTGTAATAAATGCCCTCTGCTTTTGTTTTCCAATTTAATTATTGTTTTAGCCAGTAGCGAATGTTATCATTATTTAATATGATAATTTTTTTCAAAACAACACTGCTTAACTTTATTATCTGTCTGGGTTTATCTCCTATATTCTGGGAAAGCCCGTCTATCAACGTAACCTTCCGACCGCCATCTCGATTATTTCTGGTCGGTGCATGCTGTCGATCTTAAGTGGTTCTGGTATTTGATTTACCTGATCAATAAATTATATATGATCATATAATCCATAGATAGAGTTTGAGAGGTAACATATACATTTTGTATAGATAAAGCTGCCCTGAATCGAACATATTCGCAGACACGCTGACGTGGAATAAAAATACACCTGGTTCGTCCGCTCACGATTTGACCACCTAAATATTGACTAATTTTCCACAAACCTTCAGAGAATATAGAGAATGACTTTACCTTTCCAGATATATAGTATATCGACTGTTCATTGTCAATCAGTGCAACCAGTGCAGCCATCAGCGTTTTTCCCCATGCCGAAGGGCGCTGCCTCTTTTTGGCCTTCTGGGTGTGCCGTTTTCATACTGCATGTCCCTGACCTCGGTTTGACTTCTTATATGTACACACATCGATGTACTCGTGGTTGATCGTGTTACAAAAGAGTGTGAATGTGGCATTCTGCAATTTCACTTGACCGAAAACGTGAGTATTAATATCGAAACGATATTTTAACATTATAACTTCATTTTATGACCACCTGAGAAGCACATATACATATATTGGAATGTCTCTAAATGCCACTCAGAACGTTTACGCTCGATCTGTTTATACAATCTACAACCAGACTAATGAGAGACACACAAACTTATTTGCTAGCTATGATGGCCGAGAGGGGCTATCGCGTCTTTCATTTCTAATTTAACGCGATGGAGCGATGGAGCTATGCGATGGAGCGATGGAGCTATGCGATAAAAAGTCGCGCTATGCGATGCGCGATGAGGCTATGCGATGGAGCTATGCGATGCGCGATGGAGCTATGCGATGGAGCGATGGAGCTATGCGATGGGCTATGCGATGGAGCTATGCGATGGAGCTATGCGATGGAGCGATGGAGCTATGCGATGGAGCGATGGAGCGATGGAGCTATGCGATGGGGCTATGCGATGGAGCTATGCGATGGGGCTATGCGATGGAGCTATGCGATGGGGCTATGCGATGGGCTATGCGACGGAGCTATGCGATGGAGCTATGCGATGGAGCTATGCGATGGGGCTATGCGATGGATCTATGCGATGGGGCTATGCGATGGAGCTATGCGATGGAGCTATGCGATGACAAGTCATTGCGCATGTTCGTTAAAAAACGAGGCTGAGTTGGACGCCATTATTCAACATTCAACGAGGAAGTAAAGCTCTATTTGTTGTGCCTGTTTTGGTGTTTCTCACAAGTTTTATTTTAAATATTCGCCGTCAAACAAATGATGATTTTCGGAAGTACCGGTATATATAATTTAAATATTAACTATATACATGAGCAGTGTGACTAACGTCACAGGACCTACGAAGTAGGGTAGGCATTAGAACTCCGACGCGAACTGAGCTCTTGGAAATCTCCACCGCCAGTTGAAATCCTGCCTATATTAAAATGCGCACTGCCCAAGTCAGAATCAGCAGTGATTTTCATCAAAAATCACCAGAAATTTTCATCAAAAGTGCTCAGAACGTGTTGGTAACAGTCCCCTAATGCA
>JAVTVY010055265.1:0-31050 GCA_036873755.1 Hanleya hanleyi
GTCGAGTCGGCGAAAAAGTCATACAAAAAACATCTGAATATGGTCAATGTTGAATTAAACAACGTATTTTAAGAATATTTACTATCTGCTAACCGTATTTTGATCAATGTAGCATAGAATCGTACATGCCAAATAAGAATAAGAGCGAATATCAGGGTAAACTCCCGCATCATCCACAGGTGTATTTGTATTTGTACCGAGGTGCGATCGTCGAAGCTGTCAAACGTCAGGCAGCTTTCGTGAACATGGTGAACTTTTCAAATCCATCAGTGTCTACTCACAATCAGGGTACACTAAGGTACCTTTTCCAGATATTCCGGGAACAGTCGGGCATATTATCGGTCAGATTTTATAACCAGCATATTCTTTATTTCCAGTTCTGTCGCTGGCAGACCACTCGAGCACTGAGCAGCCATGTTTGTTTACATTGTAAACTGCAGTCGTCTAGGTCAGTCAGTGCAGTTTGATATGTATTTTTATCCCAACGGCACGTGACCGCTGTTGACCAATGGCTTGCGTAGAATCTTCTGGGAGTAGAAATAATTATTGATATTCATTGACCAACTCAGATTTTATATATGTAGTTCACAACAATAACTTCACAACTTCTGAATATGCATTCAAAATATATCGGTACACAGATAAGACAAATTCCACAAAGCGGTCATCAAAATAACGATTTAGAAGATAGAAAAAAAGATTTCTGGTATTTGCCCTCTCGTCAAATTGGTATCGTTATTTCTACCAGCGGATTCTGCAAAAGTGAAAGTACAGTCTTTTATCTCAATAGTCGCCTTCCCGTTGATACCGTAGAATGAGATTGGTCCAGTTATTTTCGCCGCGATTTTCACCCTTGTACCAGCCTTTATCGGAACCACTTCGGGAAGCATTACAGGATATGTTTCTGCCTTCCCTGTTGTTTCAATGTCAACTGTGGTTTGTCCTACCAGAGCGCCGTTTATGTCAATGCGCAAGTTCACATTATAAGACTCAGGTCCATGACGTGAACCGTACAAACCTATACCGTGCAATAATATGGGTTTGTCACATGAAAGATCTATACAATCTACATTTGACCCATATTTCCACCATTCAGCCCTTCCGCGACTATCAGAATGTGAAGTGAAGCGCGATACCTTGAATATTCGCCTAGACCTTGGTTTGGAAGAAAACTTCGAATGTTGCAATGGCGCGCCGTTTAGTATTTGAAAGATTTCCGTGCACTCAAGAGCGGTTAATATGTTTTCAACGACAACATGGTTAGCAAAATATTCACCACTCAGCAGTGGGAATCTCACTAAGTATATAGCATCTCCAAGAACCTCTCGTTTTGATTGACGATCGAGAGTCGTTCCCTTTCTGGTACATTCGGCCTTGGACCATTCCAGTGCTGCCTCAAACACTTTCTCTTCACAGATCTGTAGCCAACACCTTTAACAAGCTGACTTTTGTCAAATCTCTGAATCCGTCAGATAAGAGGGCGACATCAGCGTGGTTTTCCATAAACGCCAAACATTTGCCTTCCAGATCTCCGTCGTCGTAGAAAACGGCTTGATCGAGAATTGTACACACAGAATTGGCTGTAATGTTCTTGTTCATCCATGAGACAACTTGGTCCTCTAGTCCTGTTATAGCATATTTTTTGGCGGCATAGAAAACGCTCAGAACAGAGTTTGGTGTCAGCCATATCTCTTCAAAGTAAATATACCTGTCAATATGTCAATAATAATCGCCGTTAAATTCTCAGTCAATATTCAAATTAACAGATTTCGATAGGGATTCATATATTCTTCTAGTTCAGAACTGTCGAGGCTTTTTGTTATTAGAACTTCATGGGGTATATATTACTGGATCTTACCGACCATATGTTGTCAGGGTGGTATCTTTGAACGTACGTCCATTCAAACACGCCATCCAATGGTTTTCATATGGCCAGTCGTATTTATATACCCAAAACGTGGATCTGACTGACCATGTACAGACAGCGGGTTATCTTTGAACGTACGTCCATTCAAATACGACATGGTGAAATGCGATGACCTAATTTTTTATACAAATTGTTAATTCTGATGACAGTATGCGCTCAAAATTTTCAATCATTTTGCAAATGGGTTATCCCTATAAGTCCTGAATAACCACTGGGCGGCATATAGATCTACTTTTCACCGTAACTACATAACGAAATTAAAATCAAATCTCTCGTAAATCTGACGGCTGATAGGTAAGTTCAAAATGGTTACCATGAATAATCCCCAGCAGGGTTTTCTCCCAGTTTGCAATTTTCCGTGCACAAAAGGGCATCAAACAAATTGTTGTAAAGCCACAGCAGAGAGCAAGAAGTAAGCTTTAGGAGCAGACAGAAGAAATGAAACAGACTACGATTCCATGTATTGAAATGGAAACCAATCCAATGCAGAAGGACACGACGAAAAATATCTTTCCTGCACAAAATTGTAAAAAAAACAACGGAATTCTTACGAAAATATGCGAGATTTCATTCTGTACATAGATCTGGAGCTCGATCAGCAACGAGTGAGCTCCACCCCTACCTGAAATTCTGTAGAACAGAATAGAACCTGAACTGAGAACAGTGGTGAACCTGAACACTTTCAAGACCCAAACAAACAAAATCCTGCCCCCTCCCCCCTAACTTTTCATTATGCCTCCGCATATACCAAACTAGCCATAGTATATCTTCCGCTAGAGATAAATGAATATACGATATTAGGGATCATTTAGTGAGAGTAATCTCAATCAGATAGGTATATTTCACCCCCCCCCCCCACCCAACCATGGACATGATGCTAGACACCAACTATCATTGTTTTCTTTCAACTGCGAGAATTACGTCTCACAGATTTATGACAATGAATACATTCAGCTATTTGCAAAATGTGATTTGGTTCACTTGGCGTGTGATAATCTTAGAATAAATTCTCTTCAAAATGGAGTCTTCGTTTGAAATATTTTCAGGAAGAGGACTATTACTGGTGGCTATTCGGTTTTTAAAATTTTAATTCCGACTTTCATCATGTCTAGAGTAAATTTTGCTGTATGCTTGAAGTAATTATCATGCACATCAATAACGTCACTTGAAGTAGTAGATTTTTGCAAAACCATCTAATTCGAGGTGAACCTGTATCTCTCTTTGAACATATGAAACCAATCCATAACTAAAATAAACTTTCCCGAGACATTTGTACCGTGTTCCTAGGCAGTGGTTCGGTTCTGAACTGGCTTAAGGATAGCTGTCCCCTTAGAGGGTCAAAATTGGTCATTTTTTTTTATTTCTTCATTCAAATATTCACTATTTCTTCTAACATTTGGTGAAAAAATTAAATCAAAATTATAAATAGAAGTGCTTCAATATTAGGATTAAAAATTTAGTTTCCGAGGCACTGGATAAATTAAACAGATTCCCTTAGGCTTAGCTTGGGCTTGGCTACTATTATTTTTGTCTGTCCCTTTCCAAAACTCATTTCCGCAGTATCATGGTAAGCTAATTATCTATTAGTCCTACTTATTTACTTTAATCTACCCCATTCTGATCAAAACCATGCAAACATCCGTATTTTTGTTTCTAATTATAACAGTGACACTTCACTCAGGCACCCGCCGTGAAGTAATCTACAGAGGTGTGAACAATTCTCAGCTGAACAACTTTTAGCAAGTTTTTCAGTTTAAATTGGACTTTAAACCGCCTTGCTGAAGAAAACTTAGTGTAATAGTTATCCAGAATAAACAGGAATTCGAGAAGGTCCCATTAGACAGATTAAAAATGTATTTGACAATAGCATTCAAGCAAAAAATTTTGATCAATTCATCAGATGTATAGCTAGACACATTTTGCCTGATTTCTAGCCTTTCATTTTTGTACAAAATCCGAGATTTAAGCGTTTATTTCTCGAAAAGTATCCATGCTACGCTTTTGAAATTTGGCATGCTTGTTACTTATAAGGTGACCTAGTAAAACGTATCTCACTTTTTGTAAGTTTGGATTAGTTTTTTAATTATTCAACTTTTAAGACAAACGACAGTAAAATATTACGTTTTTTCAATTTATTTTAGTAAAATAGCTGTAAAAACAAAACCAGGCAAAAATAAAAAAAATGAGATAAACTTTACTAGTTTGAATTATCTCCTATCAAGGTATACCATCAAAGTTGAAACAAGACCAACAGTTTTCATGAAATATCAATTGAAAAATGGACGCTATTGTTTTCATTTTAATTTCTTTAAATTGGAATATTTTCTACAAATCACAGAGTTGGGATCCCTACGATGTCCGCTTTCATAAAATATATAGTTTATTATGGTTATCTTGTATATTTATTGATACAGATGACAAATTGTTACGGGGGTTCAAAAACTGCCTCTAAGGGGAAAGCTATCCTTAATATGTTAAATGGTGTTCTATTTGCCTCGCAGTAGACAATTTTGCACAAATCTAGTATGCATGTACCTCAATGTGCTCTCATTCGATACACTTACGAATTACTTTGAGCATACGACAAGATCATCTATATTAAGGTAACTTAAAATTTTGGCCTTCAAACCTCACCTCAATGGGAACCGAATCCTCTATAAACCGCAGTAGATTCTTTGTTCTAAATGCATATACTTTTGTTCAGGACTTCTGTGGGTGTTGGCAGTCAAATGATCTTGTAAGAAACTATGTGAGTGAAAAATCCTGCTACATACCAAGTAACACATCTGTACATATGTTGAATAACAAGCGTTAGATCCGACATTCAACATTCACCCGTCGTCCACAAAGGAATTTCCGCGTCAATAATCGAAAGACCTATTTCGTTTGACAGCACCAATTTCAGATATGTATGAAATAAAAATAATTTAAAAAACAAGATGGTTTCCTGCAAAAGAGAAGCGGTCAGCAGTTTTCAATGACATCAGCAAGACATGATGATATTCTATACATAAAATCTTAATCACTGACCATTATTCTTTATCCAAATGAATTCCAAGTCATTTCCAGAGTATGTATCTCAGTCAAGCTGATAACCGAGACGGATACTTTGCTAATATGGGCCTATATTCATACTTCTCGAAAGAGGCTTGTTGCCCGTGTATACTTTATTTATAATAATTACCTGAGAAGCTTTGCAAAGGCTTCCTCCGGAATATCAGGAATCACGATATCCTGAACCTGTTCAGCTAGTGGCCCACAGAACATAGCTTGGAAAACTGAACTTCGGCTCACAAGGACATATTTGTGAGCCCGTATTCGCTTCTGCTCTTCGCCGACAAGGAATGTGACGTCACAGAATATCTCTTTCTCGAACATATATATATAACGTTACATTCAGATATTGTCTTCCTGGATTGCCAGTCCATGACTTGTACCTGTGCCATCTGAAACCGAACCAGAAACATAAACATGGGCTTTTGGCAAGGAGCATTGCATCTTATCCTCATCATGCACATATGCACGTAGCTGTGAGATATATACTTTTCATATTTATTTGAATTATTGAATTATTTGAATTACACGGATATTCTTCAATAGTAAAAATGATATTTCACTGCTTTTATCTCCGTTGCTTTTTAACTGCCGCGAATTATCATTATGACGTCACGCTTGCACATGGTACTGTTTTCCTACTTTCCGAATTGGCTGTTTAGGGAAGCTCTAATGCCAGTTGTGCCTGCTGTTGCGAGATAGACACGGTGAATATGTTATATGGAGCTGCACAATAGCTTCCAATATAAGCCGAAAATGCATACAATGAGATTTACGATGAGAACGACCTCACGTACATTGGACGTCTGATACAATGTACCGACTGGCCTTTTACAGCAATTACTATTATGTTAAGATCACAGAGAACATTATCCCAGTAATGATACAAGAAAAAGTTCCTCCGAGGCAATTATTAGTATTCAGGCAAAGAAAAACAGAAATATAAACGAAACAGATAATAAACAGAATAGTGCATTGACACGCTTTAATATTATATCGCATCTCTTGAGTTATCCTGGCGTGGCCATACCATATCTTCTGTATATCTAATATATCATGCATATGTAACACAGTGATCGCCGACCGGTCTGCCGATCTGAAGCACATGCCTCTTAACTCACTATAATTCTCTCGACGAGGTTTTATATTAAATTTGGCATAAAGATTCATACGTGGTAGCTATGTGCAAGACTGCATCTCATACATTCTGTCAAGAGCATGTATCATTGATTTTCATATGTTGACCATTTTGACCTTTAGCAAATAGGTGAAGGTCAGGGCACAGGACAATCGACACAGAGGTTATGATAAGATCGAAACTATTTCCATTTATGTCTTAGATGGTGCATTCAAAACAAAATATGACGTTTATACTCAATTGTCCCCATAACCGTGGGCACCAGATGATGGTTAATCCTCAGTTAACCTGGCATATCTTGGGTCATTATGAGTCAGTAGTTATGTACCTCTAATCCAATAATATGTTTAGTTTGATTATTCGGTGACGACATTGATAATGAATGAATTGTTGGGCCAAAACCACGCAGCAGGACTGGTTTAACCAGACATTGGCTGGAAGTATAGCTGTATTATGGACACTCCCGTCAAATTTTCCCCACTTTCTCCGAAACGACCGAAAATTCAGAGCTGAAATTTCGCAAATTTATAGCCTATCATATTGGGATCATTTTCAGCCTATTTGCATATCCCTGACCACATGCTGATGGTAAATTCAAAATAGCAGCCATCAGTGTATGACTGAAGAGTTGCGTTTTCGTCGTTCCAATGTGCATATTTCACCAAAATCTGGCTTGTAACTCATAAGTGTCAAGTCAATTTGAATGTTGCTTTTAATTTCCCAGATTTTGGTGAATCAGGCACATTGGAAAAGTGAGTCAGTGTTGAAACTCCAAGTATACACACCTTAAGCTTGAATCAAGCATTGCAAAGTGCATACACAGTTTGAAATGTATGTATTAAGACAGTGTGACGTCACTGGGCCTAGACATGATTGCAACAGACCACCATAGAATACCATGCTTTATTTAAGAAATAATGTTTTCATAAGCGTGCTAAATCGTTAATTTACGCACGGTTAGTGTGGGAAAGTTTATATTTTAGGGCAAGGGCGAAGCACGCGCCTTGAAATTTATAAACTTTCCCACACTAACCGTGCGTAAATTAACGATTTAGCACGCTTATGAAAACATTATTTCTATTCTATTGTACCACTCAAATTGATTATCAATGAAGATTACAATGAAAGATTGAAAAATATGGTATACGTTCACAGCCTTTCTTCCCTTTGTTGAAATGTGCCGTCCGCCTCAGTTGGCAAGGTGTCAATATCAGTGGGCGAGTTTATGTGGTCTCTCAGAAGGGGGCGCAGTGAAACGTAAATGCATACAAGCGTATTTGTGTGGCATTCTTAATCAATCACGATGGAACCAACAATTAAATTTGAGAACATGTAAGTCCAGAAACCGGGCTTGCTGCCTTTCGGGCGTAAATGCTAACCACGGGAAATCATTCGTTATGTAATGGGTTTAAGTTCCCCAAGAACAAATTTAGTGCGCTCGCATTGTCATTCTCTTCGAGGCCGATACCATCCCAGTCGGTATCTTCCATTTTATTTTCTGACTAAATCTTCTTGGTCTGGCGTGATTCTAGGATGTGTGATATTTTTTAAAAGACGGCGTTTGGGTAATACAGGAAGATAGAGTATTGATAAGTTATTCCTGTTGAAAAACATATCAATACTGCAATAGCTATTCGCCAGTTTGCATGTGTCTCGATACCAGTAACTGTTCGACTATACGTACATGTACTTACATGAGTGTATAAGAATATCATTTGTGTGTGAGAGCGATGTGTTGAAAGCTCTATGTCGCTGTGCGTGTACATGATCACAAACGACATAGTCCGTTTATGTTGACCTACATATGTACACCCGAATTCCAGAACAAATACATTACCGGTACTGTATTACAACCTTGCTGTCAACTTTCTATGGTCACCAGTATTTAGTAGTGTTTACCTACACTTGTGGAATAGTTTCGGATGCTACCCAGAGGAAACTAGCCTCGTGTTATCGAACAAATACAAACAACTATCCCAACGATGAACCCATCAGCTTGTCAACTCTCTCACTTCCTCGTTTCAACTTGCCATCGGGGAATCCCCACGGCTGCATAATGTGCGAATAAAGGGAGAGAATCTTTGTTGTCCTATTCGCTGAGGATCACCCGGGACTACGATTGACAAAACACTACACAAAAAAGCACAATATATATATATGTTTTTTTTGGAGATCTGAGACATTATTACCCCTCTCTGGCCTGGGCCTTTTTAGACCATTCTAGGCCTGGGGGATGGGCCATTTCGCTCTCCCCCCTCCCACCTCCCCATAATTATTTTTGTATCCCTTGAGCTAGAGGGCTGCAACTTACCACAACATAACATTGGGTCAAGCTCTACCAGAAAAAGTTAAAAAAAAAAAAAAAAATCCACGATGGTCGCTTTGATGTCGTCCCAGTGACGCCATGTTCCACAAAGGCATTTTTAGGCGATTTTTCGAATTTTTTATTTATGTACTTTCTCCGCAAACCTTCATGATAAATTAGTAAATATTAATTAAGATAGCTTTTACCCAGTTTTCCTCGCGGAAAAGCAGCAATTTCCTAGAAAAATGACGAAATTATCATTTTTCTGCTATCCCACTTAGATGCCATTTTGAATATTCCCATGATCCTCTGCTCGGGGGTTATAGAAATAGGCTCAAAATGACCCCAATATGATAAACCAAGAAATCGCTGAGTATCAGCTCTCAATTTTGTGTAGTGTAGCCCCCCCCCCAACCCCCCGCCCTGACAGGCCTGGTAAGGTTAATACGGTTCAGTAAGTATCATTATTCAAGTATCATTAGTTTTGAATACACCAGGGACATTTGTATCATTTATATTATCCTTTGCGTGGGTTTACGTGTTATGGGTTTGTACATTGCACAACGGCTTGGTATATGTTATTCAGATAACATTCAAACGGTAGTTAGGAACACGTAGCTTTATAGTAGGACCAGTTTTCCTCACAAAACGTTTATTTTGTGTTTTATCGAAACGTCACAGAGACAAGAGATATTATTCAGGCATTAGTGGTAGAAGATTGATCAAGAACTAGTTGAGCCGGTGGCAGGATACTTACACCATTTTATGACGAACCTTTGAAGGATCTTTGCACCGAGATAATTTTTCAACTGTTGGTTACGATGAACTAAATATCTCTGTCATCTGATACCAATACCAAAATACGATATGTTTTTGTGCATCATAAAGGGAACCACTAAGTTGCTAATTTGTGTTTGGACGAAACATTATTTACGTGATATCTGAACATTTTTGTAAAAATTTATGTGCATTTCTATAAAATTGTTATTGCTATTTGTTTCCGTTTCCTGTCATTTTTATGTTAATCTGAGATGAGAGATACCCATGTTTTTGATTCCTTTATATATTCCACTATTATGGAGTCGACAATCTTCAGTAAGAATCCGCAGAAAATGCCATACCGCGGCACGGAAAAATATTACCAATGTGTGACAAACCTTTCCGAGATTTATCTCGTCTCGACACCAGGCCTGGACAGGTCCCCAAAAAACCCTGGCCAGATAAGGTTAATTGCACTACATAAATTTATGATAGCCAGAGATGTATGACATTGTCTCACGAAAACTCGCTAAGTCAACTGCAGATTCGTATTCATGCTCTCAAGTAGAGAAAAAAGTCGGTGAAAATGACATCTGAGCATTTATAAGAACATCACAAAATATTGAACTTCACTACCATACATGTACACCTGGTGATACAAAGTATAGCAAAACTATGAGACCAAATTATCTTTAGTAGCTGAAAGAGAACTTTTCTTCTGCTCTTCTTCCCAGAACAGGGCAGTTAATTAAACAACCAGTCACCCCGTCAACGGTACTACTTCTGCTCAAGTATTATAGCCACCATTAGAAACTACAGGTCTACATAATTCAGTGAAAATAAAAGAGAGAAGCCCAACTGCATTGACAGTTCACTTTTAACATTATCATCCTCGTCTGTATATAGGACTGTATCAAATCTTGTCAACCAAACAGTGAGAACTACTACATATTATTTCTTGGCATATCATGAAATGGAAAATGGACCCTATGATATAACGATTTGCCGTTAATTTCGAACACATTATTGTAAAATATTTATAAATAGCGCAAAAGAAATAATAACAATGATTCCATGTGGGCGCAATATTTATTCCATATTTCAAACCTTCTAAAATAATTCCAAGCTTCAATAATGAATACTATACGTCATTTTCGAAAGGATATTTAATCCTTTGAAAAAAAAAATTAGATTTGAAGAAAACAAAATAAATACCAAAGCAGCACGCCGTAATGAACTTACAGTAAACTGACGAATACACGGTTTTGATTTTGTTAGCAACCCACCGAAAACTGGTATGTGAAAACTGGAATTATACAGAGAACTGGTGAACTGATCCATCAAGAGGTTGATTAGTTTTACGACGATGCAGTAAATTAATACAATCTGATATGTTTTATTTTGACGTGGGTCTCGTGGTGAATCGGTAAACAGTCTGTCCTTGGTCAATACAGACGGACGCTGGAGATGTCTGAGCACCAGATCTGGCATGTCACCGGTACGTCGATCTCCATGGTATAACCAGGGGTTAACAAATCTATCTGGCTTAGCAAACCCCTCGGTAGAATGTGTTTCACGCAACCCGTTTTAACCTTAAACCATATTAATCAATATCAAGATAGACAAAATTGATTTCACATATCTGGTTCATAAACACGTCACAGGACCTACGAAGTAGGGTGAGGACGAGGACTTGGCGGTCCAAGCGTAATGTTATAGGTCACCTAAGTAGGTCAAATTTTCATCAGTAGGTCAGTTCAGAAGTTGCTGGTAACAGTCCCATAATGCACGTTCATGCCAAAAATCAAGGTTCTAATATCAACGGTTCTCCTTATTTTGCCGACGAAAAGACTGACTCACTCATTATCGGACAATTTGCAAACGAGAGACTACTTCGTAAGAAAAATAAATCTTTCCGTGGCAACCCGACTTAATGGCGAAATATCTGAATATGTATTCAAATGGCATAAATACGCAGATATAACAGAGCTCATCAAAGTGGTGATTTAGGAATAGAAACAAAGATTTCTGGTATTTGCCCTTGGAACACATTGGTACCGTTATTTTCAGCACCTGAAGTCGCAAAACTGAATGTATAGTCGTCAGTCTCAACAGTTGCCTTTCCGTTGATACCAGAGAATGAGGTTGGTCCTGTTATTTTCGCCTCGATTTCTGCCCATGCCCCACCCATTACATGAACCGCTTCGGGAAGCATTACAGGGTATGTTTCTGCCTTTCCGTTTGTTTCAATGTCAACTGTGGTTTCCCCTGCCGTAAAGCCGTTTATGGCAATGCTCAAGTTCACATTATAAGACCCAGGTCGATGGCGTGAAACGTACAAACCTATACCGTGCAATAATATGGGTTTGTCCCATGTGAGACGTAAGAATTCTGCTGTCGTAGATGAATATGACCATTTAGTACCCCGTTCATTATCTGACTTATCCTCTTCATTGGAGCGCGTGACTGTAAGTAAACGCCTAATCCGGGGTTTGGAAGAAAATTTCAAAAATGGAATTGAATCGCCGTGTAGTGTTTGAAAAATTTGCGTGCATTCACCAGTTGTCAATATTTCTTGATTGACAACGTGATTAGCAAAATATTTACCGCTCAACAGTGGAAATCTCACTAAATAGATCGCATCTCCAAGGACCTCTCGTTTGGATTCACCATCGAGACTCAGTCCTTTCCTGGTACATTCCGCCTTGGACCATTCCAGTACTGCCTCAAACACTTTCTCTTCGTCGATCTGTAGCGAGTCGTGAGCCAACACCTTTAGCAAGCTATTTTTTGTCAAATCTCTAAATCCGTCGGATGAGAAGGCGGCATCGGCATGGTCCTTCATAAACTTCAAGCATCTCCGTTCCAGCTCCGCTTCGTTGTATAACATGGCTTGACATAGAATTGTACACACAGACTCGGCTGTGATGTTCTTTTCCAACCAGGAGACAATTTTATCCTCTAGTCCTGCTATAGCATATTTTCTGGCGGCATAGAATACACCCAGAACAGAGTTTCCTGTTAGCTGTGTTTCTTCAAAGTAAATATACCTGTCAATAAGTGAAACAAATCCTCAATGAATATTCAACTTTGAAAATTCGATATAAGTTCCTATATTCTTTTGGATTAATACAGATGAGGCGTGTTTTATGATTTGAATTTCGTGCAGTGTGTGCCTTACATTATTGAACATGTATACAGTCGGAGTGATATCTTTGAATGTACGCCCATTCAAATGCAATCTTTGAATGTACGCCCATTCAAATGCTATCTTTGAATGTACGCCCATTCAAATGAATCATGGTGGAATGCCATGCTGCAGTCCTATTGTCTGTATACTAAAATGGTGATCACTGGCCACAAGTTCACAAAATTGTGTATGTTTAAAATGTTCCATCGTGCTGAAAATGGTGTATTGCTATAAGCATTGAAATAATTATTCCATAAGAATAAAATCATGTTTTCATTGTCTTGAAATCGCCTATATTGTTGGGGACAGTTCTTTCGAATCGGTGTAGCCATAGATGTATATATACCAGGGATACAGATATATACTTTTCGTCAATTCTACACACTGAAAAACGGTTAGCAGCATATCATATGACGGTGACGTGCGACCTATCTCATAAACCTAGGTCTGATACATAAACTCAGAATGTTTACCAACAACGATTGCTAGAAGGGTAACTTTTAGTTCTCCCCCAATTTTATCGTACCTTCCTTGTTTAGACGGCTATCAAACATATTCCTGTAAAGCTACAGAAGAGAACAGGAAGAACGCTTTAGAAGAAGACAGAAGTAAAAGATAGAATATGTTTCAATGTATTCGTCATAAGGACCTAGATTAACCATCTGGAAAAGTCATTTCTCTCGAAGCACACTTATGGGTGGCAGCTGTGATTTTTGATTTGCAAAATGAATATATTCCTTGTTGTGTATAGAATTAACACAAAGAAAGAATACCTTGGTAACACCCGTTCAACGATTTGGTGTACGGTTACATAAAGGTTATAGTCGTGGCAAACCCTCCAGCCAGACAGGCTGTCAGGTTGATGTGTTCGAGATATCGGAGTTTGTCCAATAATAATGTGTTATTGTATACAATATCGTCAGCACTATGCCCATTATAAATGGCAAGTGGAGAACCCTCGTCATAGCCATAAAGTGAGAGAAGGGAAAGGGTCCCAGCGGGACTCGAACCCGGGATGCTCCCTCCAGAAGCAGACACGTTATCCACTACACCACGAGCCAGCCCATGCTAGGCGCGTTTGAAAATATCCTCATATATCTACCAGATGGCAGATCACTATACCGCCAGGATGTAGGCTCAATCGGGAACCCAGGCATGGACATGTGCGGTATGCAATGTTTAACATTAATGGGAAACCCACTCATCGACATAATTTTGCGGTATGGAGTGTGGCATCTTGATTTCTCCGCCTAATCACATAGAAAACGATGGGAGGGGTCTCGAAGCCAAGCGATGAAGTTCTTTGAAAAAGTCCCTGTGCCCATGCGCATTGAGCAAGTGGACGTTTTGGGGTCCAGGTGGGACCCTAGTGGTCCGATGGGGTCGAGTGAGGTGTCATCGTGAAGCACTCGTGAGGGAGCATACGACTGGATGAATGTGACGCGGAACTGACGTCATTCCGCGCATGCGCAGTAGAAAAAGTGGCATGGAAATGGACGTTTTGGGGTCGAGGTAGGCCCCTAAAGGTCGTGGCAGGCGTCAAAGTAAAGCTCTCCTTCGGGGCGATCAAGTCGTGGGTGGGTGCATGTAAAATTAGGATTGGGGTTGAACCTATAAAAAGTGAAATACGGACCGTATCCCTAAAATAGGGGAAACCTCAATCAACCAGGTTAGGAGGGGTTAATTTAGTTTTGTAGTTTGAAAAGTTTCAGAGAGGTTTAGAGAAATAGGCGAAATCTCCCTCTGACCGTATCGGTTGATCAAGATTCTTTGGGCCACGAAAGGCTTGAGAAACACTCGGATATGCAGTGTCGACCATGGCTGTGATATGTACCTTCATACAGTTAGTGCTTTTTCTTTTATTCAAATGCAGACTAACCAGTCATTGTCACATGTCGAAGAAGAAATCAATAACTCTGATTATTCCATGACCGGCCATTATGCAGGGTTATAAGATTTGCTCCGAGATATGAATCAATAAGAAGTTTTGAAGCACAAGTTAGACAACGTTGATACACTTGCACCCACTGTGTTCGCACGTATGTATGGGTGGGATTATGCAAACTGACGATGTTCTCATATACAAGTCATTGAACATGCATCTTAGATGTGGGGTACTATAAAAGCTTCTCCTGGTACACTGAAGCATTTGCTTGTTTCACTGGAATAAATAGTGTGGTCGTACATGACTATACGTTGTGTGAATATTTCACCATTTTATGCCGAACCTTTGAAGGATCCTTGCATCGAGAAAACTGTTCTGTTGTTCCTTACGATGAACTAAATATCTCTGTCATCTGATACCAATACCAAATAAAATATGTTTTTTTGCATCATAGAGGGAACCACTAAGTTTCTAATTTGCGTTTGGACAAAACATTGTTATTTGCGTGATATCTGAACATTTTTGTAAAACTCTATGTGCATTTGTATAAAATTGTTATTATTTGTTTCCATTTCCTTCATTTCTATGTTAATCTGAGAGGAGGGATATCCATGTTTATGACTCCTACATGTATATATATTCCATTAGTATGGAGTCGACAATCTCCAGTAAGAATCCGTAGAAAATGCCACACCGCGCTCCAGAAAAATATTACCAATGTGTAACACACCGTTCTGAGATTTATCTGACTTTCTCACCTGGCCAACCAGGCCTGGACATGTCTCCAAATGTCCAGACCAGATAGAATTAAGTGCACTAGATAGATTTATGATAGCCAGAGATTTGTGACATTGTTTCGTAAAAACTCATTAAGTCAACTCCCGATTTGTATTCATGCTTTCAAATAGAGAAAAAATATCACTGAAAATGACATGTGAGCATATATAAGAATATCACAAAATATTAAACTTCACTACTATAAATGTGCACCCGGTGATACAAAATATATCAGAACTAGGAGACCAAATTATATGTAGCAACTGAAAGATTTGAGGACTCTTTTCTTCTGCTCTTCTTTCCAGAGCATGAAGCAGTTAATTAAACAAGCAGTCACCCCATCAACGGTACTACTCCTGCTCAAGTACTATAACGACCATTAGACCATACAGGTCTACATAATTCCGTGAAAAACAAAGAGAGAAGCTCAACTGTATCGACAGTTCACTTTTAACATTATCAGCCTCGTCTGTATATGCAACTATAATATCAAATCTTGTCACCCATACTGTGGGAACTACTAGATACATTTCCTGGCACATCATGAAATGGAAAATAAACTCTATTATATAAAAGTCGTAAATTTCAAACACATTATTGTAAAGTATTCAGAAAACGAAATAAATTCCAAAGCAGCACGCCGTAATGAACTTACATTAAACTGACGAATTCGTGGTTTTGGTTTTTCTATGAACCATCGAATACCGAGAAGCATGCTGAGGACAGATGGATAATAGATGGGAACTTGTCAGAGAGGTTTACATACTGCGAAAAGACTAAATTCCAGGATTTCATATGATACATCAAGTGTATCACTAAGCATAGCTCAGTTAGCTATAACCTTGATGGGACATATCCCCGCTTCTCTGAATGGGGGCTGTGAATGTATTATATGAATGTTGACATGAGACGGCCTTGTCATGAATTTGAATCTAATTCAATATTCCATACGAGTGGGTTATGGGTTATCATGCAGGGAAGCAGGGAAATAACTCAGCTACTGTACGGTAGTGTCACTCAACCGGCTACACGCGTACACTCTCAGAAATATCCAGGTAAAAGTCCTGAACTGATCAGGTTGTATATCCACAACTCAATTTCAGGGATTTTGGCTGAAATTCAGAGTTGATTACCTGAATTTCAGGAAAAAGATCCTTGAATGTGAGGTTTTTCCCTGAAATTCAGGCAAATTTATCACCCTGATTAGTAAGTTCCCGGCCCTATCCAGGCACGTAAAATCCCCTAAAATCCAGGTAATTTAGCTTTAATTCATGGTTGATATACCCGAATTTCCGAAAATTATCACTGAATTTCCGGAAATTATCCCTGAATTTCAGGAAATTATCCCTGGATTCCAGGACAAAATACCTGAAATTGAGTTGTAGATGTGCAACCTGATCTACTCAGGATTATTCCCTGAATATTTCTGAGAGTGTATGGGTTATGGGTTATCACGTCAGAGAAGCAGAAAGATAACTCGGCTACTATAGGAAGATGTCACCCAACCAACTTCACGCATGTGGGTTCTGGCTGATCTGTAAATGAGAACTGGTGAACTGAGCCATCAAGAGGTTGATTAGTTTTACGAAGATGCAGTAAATTAATACAATCTGATATGTTTTATTTTGACGTGGGCCTCGTGGTGAATCGATAAACAGTTTGTCCGTGGTCAATACAGACGGAAGCCGGAGATGTCTGAGCACCAGATCTGACATGTCACCGGTGCGTCGTTCTCCATAGTATACCCAGGGGTTAACAAATCTACCTGGCTTAGCAAACCCCTCGGTAGAATGTGTTTCATCCAACCTGTTGTAACCTTCAACCACATTAATCTACACGAAGATAGACAAAATTGATTTTACATATCTAGTTCATCAACATGAGTAGTGTGACTATCGTCACAGGACCTACGAAGTAGGGTGAGGAAGATGACTTGGCGGTCCAAGCATAATTACAAGCGTCTGGTCCGTCATTCATAATTCAGCCGTCGTCCATTAAAGAATATCCGCGTCCATAATCCAAAGACATATTCCATATTCCATATAACAGTATTAGCACCAACTTCAAAAATACAATCATAGTATACATAAACATAGGCTAGATTCCTGCAAGAGAGAAGCGGTTAACAGTTTTCAATGATGCCGGCAAGACATCATGATGTTCCAAAAATATCAAATCCGTATCGCTGATCAGTATTCTTAATCTATAATATTCGTTGTAAAGTCGTCATCTGAAGAATGATGTATCTCAGTCACGCTTTGATTGTGATTGTTCATATGAGTACCATGAGGATCTGAAGTACATGGGTCCATACGGACCCTAGCCTCGGGTTAAGCGGAATTAGACATAAGTTACGAAACGTAACGCCATAGATCGTGCACGCTACGCTCGTATTTTGCTATCAGCATGCGATATGTGTCGCCAAATTTGAGAAACTTTGAGTGGAGGCGCTTGGTGGTGTAGCCCTGTTTTATAAGTTTCTGTAACAATGTTTTCTGACGTTGATTAAAATCGTCACATTTAACACAGGATCTAGCAAATGCTACTAGGCGTGATATATATACGCCATATGCAGGTCCCACTGGAATATTACTGTCCAGAAAGGGATAGTTTACGATGTCGAAATTGTAATCATCTCTTTTGTCATGCAGTCGACGAGAGAGAAGGCCCGCTTCATTTTTATAGAGATATATGTCTAAATATGATGTGCCTGTATGGCTATCTGTAGTTTCCTTCAAATCCAGTGAAGGTGGATATATATCCTTCACTGCTTCATTTATATAGCGATTATCCACAGCGAGAAGATCGTCTATATAGCGTTTGGTGAATGAGAATTAAGGGGCTTTGAATGGATCGGTTTTTGAAAGCGCCTGCTTTCAAGGTGTTATAGGTCACCTAAGTAGGCGCCTGCTGCCTAGGTGTAATAGGCCGCCTAAGTAGGTCAAATTTTCATCAAAAGTAGATCAGTTCAGGAGCTGCTGGTAACAGTCCCCAAATGCACGTTCATGCCAAAAATCAAGGTTCTAATGTCAACGGTTCTCTTTATTTTGCCGACGAAAAGATTCGGATGGGCTGACTGACTGACTCACTCATTACCAGGCAATTTGCAAACGAGAGCCTACTTCGTAGAAAAAAAAATCTTTCCGCGGCAACCCGACCTAATGGCGAAATATCTGAATATGTATTCAAATGGCATAAATACACATACATAACAGAGCTCATCAAAGTGGCGATTTAGGAATAGAAACAAGGATTTCTGGTATTGGCCCTTGGAACAAATTGGTGCCGTTATTTTCAGCAAAACTGAAAGTGTAGTCGTTAATCTCAACAATTGCCTTCCCGTTGATACTAGAGAATGAGGTTGGTCCTGTTATTTTGGCCTCGATATCTGCCCATTCTCCACGCTTTACATGAACAGGTTTGGGAAGCATTACAGGATATGTTTCTGCCTTCCCTGTTGTTTCAATGTCAACTGTGGTTTCTCCTGCCCAAATGCCCTTTATGACAATGATCAAGTTCACATTATAAGACCCAGGTCGATGACGTGTACCGGATAAACCTATACCGTGCAATAATATGGGGTTACAGGAGGAACGGGTACACAGGAGGAGCTTTCCGCCCATGTCAGTCTTGAAGATCTGTGTGCTGATGACTGAGAACGGCTCCTTTTTGTTCTCATTTTTTTACGAAACCGCTGATCCATTCATACATCGGGATTTTAGGGATACCGGAAAAAGTATTGTTGCATTCCAGTCCAAACCATCTGTTCCGATCTTGGTCAGTCAAAGTCCTTGGCACTACCCCACTTTCACAGCTTAACGGTGTGCAAGACGACTTCACAGTTTCTTGGATGTGGCAAAAGGCGCTCTCACACATGATCCTGACACTCTCGAGTTCGTACATATGGAGCTTATAGAACGCTTCATCGTACTAATGTACAGCAAGGGAAGTGGTGCAGCCGGTGTCAATGAGGCCAAGCATCACCTCTTCACCACTGCAACCAGATCGCTGGAAAACATCCCATCTCCCAAGCCGCGCTGTTGCAGCATGTGAAGCGAGCGCTACTGCAAGCGAGTTTCTACTGGAGTCGGGTCACTTCACTTCAGCAGGAAATCCCTGATTTCAGTGAGTGGAGCTGGCACAAAGATTGCACCAGTACATGGCAACCGCTATGGACCACTCTCAGCGACACTTCTATGGCATATGCCATTCTCATGCACTGCGGCTGACTCAAGGCATGCACGGGAAGGTGCAAATGCAGCTGTGCCGATGTCCGATACACGACCCTCTGCAAATGCGATGGCGGGTGCGTTAATAACAAGGGCCGTGATTATTTATTGCTGGCATCATAGAGCGCAAGCCAGAAGGCATAGGTAGTAAAAGTAATCATTGGTATAGTGTTGCTAAAGCGGTCTTTGTGTTGTATTTTGAACATTTAAATGCACGTAGCGGCACAGTTATAGCATTTTGTCAGCAGATGTCATCTCCGAAGTATTTTAATAACATTTGTTCCTGAATAATCTTGTTTCGATTGTTTTTAGTAGCAACTGTTGATCTTTGACCTTTAATTCCCAAATGAGGTGACCGTGACCTCAAATCGTCAAAATAAGGTCAAAATCTAATTCTCATATGCCACAAAGCCCTATGGTATTATTTGTGGTTCTAGCTCTTTTGGTGTTTCCTATAATTGACCTCTGCTTGATCTCTGGTTCAGGTGAACTCTATCGTGAACCTTACGTGCAATATTGCCTCAAATCGTCAAAATATGGCCAGATTCGGGTTACTCAACCCCGAAAATCGATAAAATGAGGTAGTTTGTATATCTCGACTAAAAACCACTAAAAATGAGGAATTTGATTCCATAATGACCTTCAGGGTGACCTTGACCTCAAATCGTTGAAATAAGATCTGAATCAGATTCCCCGACACCGAAAACCACTAAAAAGTTGTATTATTCATGATTCTAGCCATTTCGTTTTTTTAAATACGATTGACCTCTAACCCGGGTGGTGGCCATATTGAATTTCGCCAATATGGCGGCCCCCGAGGGCGACCACCTTGGCGCCCGTCAAAAATCGAAACGGTATTGTATGGGCGACATATGGGCCAAATTTGGTGCTTTTGGAAGAATCTGAACCAAACAGTCCCTTTTATGCCCTAACATCCTGGACTAATATGCCAGGGATACAGGCATATAATTTTCGCCAATTCTACACACTGAAAACCGGCTAGCAGCATATCATATGACGGTGACGTGCGACCTCTCATAAACCTAGGTCTGATACATAAACTCAGAATGTTTACCAACAACGATCCCTAGAAGGGTAACTTTTAGTTCTCCCCCATTTTACCGTACCTTCCTTGTTTAGACGGCTATCAAACATATTCCTGTGAAGCTACAGAAGAGAACAGGAAGAACGCTCTAGAAGAAGACAGAAGTAAAAGATAGAATATGTTTCCATGTATTCGTCATAAGGACCTAGATTAATCATCTCGAAAAATCATTTCTCTCGAAACACACTTATGGATGCCAGCTGTGATTTTGGACTTGCAAAATGAATATATTCCTTTTTGTGTATAGAATTAACACAAGGAAAGAATACCTTGGTAACACCCGTTCAACGATTTGGTGTACGGTTAAATGCAACTAACGCTAATCGTTGTGGCTTGTCTGGTGTAAGAGAGATAACACTCCACAATTATTCTCAGATATCTACCCTTGCCAGGTTTGCATTGCTGGCACACTAGAGAGTTGTGACCCCCGAAGTAATTATCACGTGGGCGAGCCAGTTGCTCTCGGGTTTCCAGCTGTAAGCAGCTATCCAAAACTCAGTCATAGTTTGGTTAGCATAACAGCAATTTGCATTCATTCATAATTATTCACAGTTTTTGCATTTCGATCCCTGAATTTGCGGAGGCTGGTTTTTAGCTATGGAAAGACCGAAGAGAGCTGCAGCCAGGAGAAAAAACTCCGTATGGGACAGTCCCGATGGCGGTAAAGCCGAAAAAGTCCAAGAAAGGGACTGGCAGTAGGCGTACGACTACTGATTCACTACCTCAGCCCTGCCTTCCTGCACAACCTGCCAGTGTGACGGTGGGGCCCAGTCTTTCTTCGAATGGATGGTCAGGTGTCGGTATCCTTTACCAAAGCGTTGGCGGCAATGCTGCTACCACTGCTCAGAATTGTATGTTCCCTGCACTTAGCCATAACATAAACGAGACCGGCATCGTTTCTCGGGCGGTTTCCTCTTTGCTATGTGACAACATAAATTCCTCTGGTTTATTGCGGGAAAATAATCACTTTCCTTCCTTGGGATTGAATCGGGGGAATTATAACGCAGGTTTTGCAAGTTTCTCTTCCACGTGTTTGTCGACTGACGCGAACAGTTCTAGCCAAGGTAGGACGGGGTCAACTCTTCCCAAGGTGCCCCCATTCCTAGCCAATCAAATGGGTCGATTCTCAAACAGCTGTCCGGGACTCCCAGGTCACGTGTCAGCCAGTGCAGACAATGTTACATCATGTTCTTCCTCGTATGTACAACAAGATGTTGTATCTCATAACAACAACACCAACATCAACACACCCACTGTTATGTCACTAGGAATAGGGAACTGGAGCCTGGGTCCGGTTTTGGCAGCCCAACCTACACCCATGATAAGTGCATGCGATGAGATGGAAACACATGTTCCTCAACAAATAAAAGCTAAAATTTGGGCAGGAGAGTACATTGAGCTTAGAGAGCAAGTATGTTCATTAGCACTAGGGGGCAAAGAGGGTGAACCGATTCTATTGAGGCCTAGAACTCCAATCAAGAGATTTGAGAATGTAGTCATGGACTTCTGCATTTTTGATTTTCTGCATATCTATCTGCAGCGTCACCACAGTAAAGCGCGAGAGCTGTTAAAATATATGAGTATCGTCAGGATGTTAGCAGCACGGGCGGGTGGGGGGGTTCTTGGAGAACCTATGACTCCCAATTTAGACTCAAATTGGCCAGAAATCCTGGGCTTTCAAGGGCATCTGTAGATGGAGAGCTGTGGCTAACCTGCTTGTTGCCTAACACAAGTGCCTTTGTTGGACTGGGCACTGCAGCTTCTCGCACAAACAAGAACTCGACTGCACAAGGTCACAAGTTTATTTGCTTTGACGTCAACGAAAATGGCTGTGCCAGATCTACATGCAAATATAGGCATGTTTGTAAGAAGTGTAGTGGGACACTTTCAGTGAAAATGTGTAGGGGGGGAGGGGGAGAACAAAAGCAGTTTTCGTCCCCCAGGAGCAGGTTCCCGTTCCAACCAGTAAGGTACTTTGTCACAGGATGTGCCTAACACAGATGGTGATGCCTCAAATTATGTAAATGGTGACATATTTACGTTGGCTCCAACCCCAGTACAACTACATAGGTTATGTTTCTGGCTGCAAAACTACCCCAATACAGCAGATAAGCTTATCCTCGAAAATGGGTTCAGAGAGGGATTCTCGCTGCACTACTCCGGACCCCATATAGCTACGGATGCCCGAAATCTGAAGTCTGTTAATTTAGCAGAGAGCATAGTGGCTGAGAAACTTAAGAAGTAGGTACATTTGGGGAGAGTTGCAAGTCCCTTCAGTACCGAAAAAAGCACCAGGGGAATATCGCTGGATACATCACCTATCTTACCCTAAGGGCACAGGAACCTCAGTTAACAATTTTGTGAATCGGGATTTATGCTCTGTAAACTACTCTAAGGTAGATGATGCAGTAAGAATTATACAACAGTTGGGAAAAGGAGCACTGCTCGCCAAAGCAGATATAAAATCAGCCTTTTGTTTGCTCCCTGTAAATCCGGGGGATTTTGACCAGCTAGGATTCAAGTTTCGAAAAGACTTTTATTTTTTCAAAACCATGCCAATGGGGTGCTCTATCCCATGTGCCACATTCGAGCGGTTCAGTACGTTCATAGAATGGTGCGTTAAGAAAGACGCTGGGTTGGAGACTGTTTTGCATTACGTGGATGATTATCTATTCCTTGGTGCACCGCGGTCTCCAGTCTGCCAATTTTTAGTAGAGACATTCGAGCATTAATGTGATGATCTAGGTGTTCCTAGGACAGAGGGTAAAAAGGTCGGGCCATGTACTTCCTTGCCCTACCTTGGTCTGGAATTTGATTCAAACGATTTGGTCATCAAAATACCCATGGATAAGCTGAGAGAAATTCATGACTGTATAGTACACATCATAAGACTCCGAAAAGTCACCTTAAAGGAATTACAGTCAGCCATCGGCCTGCTTAACTTTGCCTGTAGGGCTATAGCACCAGGTCGAGCATTTTGTAGGCGCCTGATCAATGCTACCATGGGAGTACATCTGTCCCATTATCATATTAGGGTGACATCAGAAATGAAAGCTGATTTAGAAATGTGGCTAAAATTTCTAGTACACTGTAATGGTGTGAGCGTGTTCCTTGACCAGCTCTGGCTATCCAATGACAACATTCAATTATTTACTGATGCCGCTGGTAGTTGTGGCATGGGGGCATATTTTGAGGGTAGATGAGCCTTTGCCTCATGGCCTACAGAATGGTACACCTCAGGGATTACAAAGGACATTACTTTCCTGGAATTGTTCCCTATTGTGGCAGCTGTTGAAATATGGGGGTGTTACTTGCAGCATAAAAGAATTATTTTCAGGTCAGATAACCAGGCAGTGGTGACTGTAGTGAACAAGCAGACAAGTTTTTCTACACGGGTGATGAGGCTAGTGCGTATCTTAGTATTGGCTTGTTTGTCCAAGCACTTAAGTGGGTCAATTAATGAAATAGCGGATTTTATTTCTCGATTTCAGTGGGACAGATTCCATCGGTTGGCACCGCAGGCCGAGAAGTTGCCTACCCCTATACCAGAGTGGCTTTGGACGGTTTAGCAGATGAAGCTTGTATGCTATTGCAGAACTCAATGTCTCCACGAACACTAGTTACCTATGATGCAGGTGTTACCTCCCTTGAGAAATTTAGATTTAATGCAGGTCTGACCCCCATATGGCCAGTCACTGTCAGTCAGCTCCTATAATACACTGCACATCTTTCCAGGCAGGGTTATTCCCATTCAACCGTGAGCACATATATGGCTGGTATAGCTTATACACATAAGCTTTTTATGCATGCTGATCCAACCGAGAATTGTATAATACGCAAATCAGTTGAGGGAATGAAGCGTACACGTAGCCAAGTGGATCAGTGGTTACCCATCACTTTACCCATTCTCCATGGCATAATTCGGGTACTTCGGTTTGTGTGCAAGTCGGAATTTGAATGTTTACTGATTAGAGCATCTTATCTTCTAGCATACTTTGGTCTTCTGCGTGTGAGTGAATTGGCTTCGGATAACCGAACAACGCATAGCCATAGGGCACTGGGAGTCCAAGATGTGCACATTGATTTTGTGGCTGGGGTTATTGACCTGACAATTCGGTTTTCTAAGACAGATCAGTTGGGTAAAGGTATAAGGTTAACAATCCCAGGGGGTGGTGAACCTTGCCCGCTTGATGCTGTAGCTCAGTTTATGCACATGCGTAGGCACGTTAAAGGTGAGCAATTCCTGTTGCATTTTGATGGTTTCCCATTGACACGGTATCAGTTTGCGGCAGTACTGAAAAAATCACTGGCATTCCTGAATTGCCAGTCTCACCGATTTAATACTCATTGCTTTAGGATTGGCCATGCTTCAGACTTAGCCACAAAGGGTGTGCCAGGGGAGATAATCCAACAGCTTGGTAGATGGAAGTCTGGTGCCTACCAGAGGTATATACGCATAGATCGGTGTGCGAGGTCTCCGGTGGCACCAGATCATACCCACTGTACATGAACAATTAAGAGTATCGCCATCACTACCTGATTTTCTGTTAATTCATGCCGGCGCCAATGACCTCTGTACTGTAACCACTTGTCATCTAGCACATAAGATGCGGCATGATCTCCGTAATTTTCAGAGGTTGCTTACGGGATGCAAAGTAGGTTTCTCTCATATGTTGCCACGCATCACATGGCGGAACGCAAGCGAGTGAATAGGGCGGTCTCTAACACATTGTGGCACAATGGAGGGTTTGTTGTCCGTCATCCTGATATTAGGCGCGACATGCTTTCTCTATTTAGAAGTGATGGAGTACATCTGTCCGGAATTGGAAACGATTTCCTGCTAAATGTTTTGAGGGGGCAATCGAGGAACTATTTTTCAGGGAATTTTTCAAATTATCGCAACAGATTCTACTCGAGTAAATCGGAGACCGCGAACATATTAGAGTCAATCGCATTGACATGAATTCAGTGTACATGGCCACGGTTTTGTTCTGTTGCTTGGGACAGTCATCCTTGGAGATGTCTGTGTGGTGGTATGTTCACGGGGCAAATATTGTTGGATTTATACTATAGGCTAATTGCATATGCTAATTGTGCTTTCCTTTGTAGCCATTGGAAAGGGTTCTGATCCGCTAGGTTGCCCAGGGGATTGGGGGATATATATCTCATGTCAAGCCATGGTGAGAGTTTGTTGGTTGGACAGAGATATGTTCCATGTGGGTATACTTCGTATACATGATGATGTATTTAGCTGATTTGTTTAGCCTTGGTTTGCTTTGTCCCCATATGTTGCCATTTGAGGGCCATGTATGATTTGCTTTCATGAAAATCTTTCCCAGAACTGAATAAAAGCCGTGGCCTAATTATCTCCACACAAATATGTGTTCAGTTGGTTCATGTAGTTAACATTTCATAAGTTATGTGAAATATTTTGATAAATGCAACTAACGCTAATCGTTAGTTCACATTATCAGAATTTGAGCAAATGTGTGGCTTGTCTGGTGTAAGGGAGATAACACTCCACAATTATTCTCAGTTATCTACCCTTGCCCGGTTTGTATTGCTGGCACACTAGAGAGTTGTGCCCCCCGAAGTAATTATCACGTGCGCGAGCCAGTTGCTCTCGTGTTTCCAGCTGTAAGCAGCTATCCAAAACTCAGTCATAGTTTGGTTAGCATAACAGCAATTTGCATTCATTCATAACCCTCCCACCCTCCCGTTTCAATATTTTGAACTTCGAGTTGCATGTAATTTGAATTTGGTATCAGTTTTTGGGAGATTGGTTGTGTGTCGCTGGTTCACTGGCCGCGTTGTTGTTTATACTTGCAGTTATATCACAATGCGGTTTGCGTGACATACCGTAGGTTTCATTGTACAACCCATGCATTGTGCAAAATTATCCTCATCTCCGTATCAGACGCTTCTTCTGTCAATTTATAACTCGCCACAACAGTAATGGGGGCTATCGCGCGCCAAATACACCTTCTTGTTTCATAGAAAGTGTGACTTGACGAGAAAACGAATGAACCTCTACATATTATACCGTTTATTGCCTCGCGGGTTAATGTGCGGTGAAGCAATGTTGCTTCAAACGGAATTTTTAAATATTGAAGAATTTATCGTCACGGCTTGGAATTCAGATTGTATATATTTATGGGTATGCTGTATTTTCATGGGGCAAATATTGTTGGATTTATACTATAGGCTAATTTGCATATGCTAATTGTGCTTACCTTTGTAGCCATTGGAAAGGGTTCTGATCCGCTAGGCTGCCCAGGGGATTGGGGATATATATCTCATGTCAAGCTTCTATGTTGGTTGGACATAGTAATTTCCCATGTGGGTATGCTTCGTAAACATGTATTTATCATGATTTGTTTAGTATTGGTTTGCTTTGTCCTCATATGTTGCCATTTGAGGGCCATGTGTGATTTGCTTTCATGAAAATCTTTCCCAGAGCTGAATAAAAAACGTGGCCTAATTATCTCCACACAAATATGTGCTCAGCTGGTTCATGTAGTTAACATTTCATAAGTTATGTGAATGGCGAAATATTTTGATAAATATAGGTTATAGTCGTGGCAAATCCTCCAGCCAGACAGGCTGTCAGGTTGGTGTGTTCGAGATATCGGAGTTTGTCCAATGATAATGTTGTATTGTATACGAGTAACTTATAATATCTGGACCTTTGGCACGATAAACTATGAATCACCTCAGGCTCGTGGAATATGTATTTACTTAGTAGGCATTCCGTGAACAAGTCGACAAAAATATATTTGTCATGAACAATTGCAGTACTATTAGCATGAACTGCCAGAGCCTGGGTGGATCCGAGAAAACATGCAGTGTATTGCATTATTAGTATAATAGCAAATTCCTAATTACTTTCCTTATTACTGACCTACTTTCGCAAGGCCGCTAGAGGTCAAGGTCACTACAGTTCGGTCTCTTGACGATCACGTGACCGTAAGTGACCTTTGGGGCATATATTCCTCCGCGGTGATGCGGTCCTCCGCGGTGATGCGGTCCGGGAGAAAAACCTCCGCGGATAGAAAGTATTCCCGAGAATTCAAATACACGGGTGGTCGCTGCGTCTTAATCTTCGGGAATGGCTGGCAATGTCCGGGAATCTTCGGCAATGTCCGGTACTGTCCGTTCATCTTCGCCCTTCCAAAGCATCAATGGAATGCACGTCATCAAACAGGGTCCCCGATAATATCGTCAGCACTATGCCCATTATAATCGGCAAGTGGAGATTTTTTGTTATAGCAATACAGCGGGAGAAGGGAGAGTAGTAATATAAGCGTAAAAAAGATCTTATTTTGCCGGGGGAGGTAACTCTTGCATCCAACAGGGGGCGCCACCAGCTCAAGGCATGTACCGACATGTTATGGATTGCATCAGCATTGGCTGGAGGCCAACATCCGGGTTCCGTTGGCAGGCATCCAATTGGCTGGCTGCCAATTGGCTCAGTGCCAAGTTTTTCGCTATAAAAAGGGGTCCGTTTTCAAGTCGGTACCAACATTTTCACTGACCATCCGAAGCTATCGACCTCACCACTGCCAGCCCCCAGCCTGCCTGCCTAACGGACCAGCCTGCCTACCGGACCACTGCCTGCCTAACCGACTTTCCTGCCCGCCTGCCTACCTGACCACTGCCTGCCTAACCGAATTTCCTGGCCGCCTACCTGATCACGGCCTGTGTGTAGTAATCTGTCTGACCAGTATCATTGACCAGTATCACTGAATAACACCAATCAACGCCTTACACGTATGTAATATATATATTTTAATAATATCTATGCTAGGAAATGACCGCCCCCCCCCCTCCCCCCTCTGAATTTTTCTTTCAGCTTAGATCTTTAGGAGAACGTGTGACAGTGAAAAAAGACATCACAGTTACTTCCCTATATTATGGAAACTTTTAATGGTCAATTTTAGTACCTAGGGAGGCATTTATATATTGGCAGAATTTTCTCGTGAAACTCAAACATCCTCCACATGCATCAGCTGTTTTTATGTCAACAAACACCTCTATTTTTAGATTGCTACAATGTAGCGCATTTGAGCGGGCGATTGCATGGAAGTGCACTGCCAGTTTTGGGCCATTTATAAATGCAAATTTCACGTATTTTCGCAAGCAGCTTATGAAATATAAAGCTCGAGTTACAACCTACCAGAACTATAGAATTTAGTGCTGACGTAGCAACATTGTACGTTATAATTTTCCATAGTCAGTCCGGGATATTTTTCCAGCAACTTGTCATATTTTAAGGAACACGGAATGGGACACCGTACATTTGTTCTACGTTACACATTCCCGCTACATCATGAAATAACCGCACAACATATGCCTACGATCTTACTTTTCATAGAGTATGTCGCTCAAAATCACTCGTTGACTTTTATCAACAAGAATTTTACAAGTCTATACTACATCATGCCTTGCGCCTGGATCACGCCATACGAACACAACTGGCAGAGGACATGATCCAACAATTCACTAAACAGACAAGATCTCTCTTACCCGTACGTCTCAATTTATCTCAAAGTGTTCACAATACATTCTAGAATAATATGATGCACGAATTTAAGGTTTACATTACCTGTAAATAGATACAACGGCGATTTATTATCACTATATACAGCCGGTTGGAACAGCGTAATTTAGCTAAAGTGATGAAGTCACACAATTGTCTATTAATAACATGCACCAGCAAGCGTGTTGCGAAAACGGACTTGTGTTGAACACACGAATCTCTTACTATTCAGTTATCTCGGGTGTTTACCATCCCTATTTATCTAGATGGAACATATATATTTTATCTTATAACAGTTTACAAATCTCCATATGCACTACAACTCACCCAAAACAAATTTACAAAATGAAATCAGTTCCCCGGCATGGTCAAGGGGAGACCAATCTGACTTTGGCACCAGTTGACGTTAGATTGGTCTCCCCTTCAATATATAATGTTGTGGATGATGCAGTTGGAAACACTCGCAGCACGAACTCAGAAGATGACGCACAATACAACTCGACGAGCCACAATGGTAGTGTTTGTTCGATTAATAAATTAAACTTATTTTATCGTCAACTTTAGCGATACCATATGTGTTCAAATAATATAAACATATCCTATCGTTTACTAAATTTTCAACGACTATATATAGCAGTTCAAATAATGAAATAATTAATAATATAATATAATATAATATAATAATTAATATATATTAATGAAATAATATTGTACTATTTGAAATCAATCATTTCTACTTTTACTTCTTTTTAATAAAAATCATTTCTATTGCTGTAAATCATTACACTAATTAAAATTTGAAAGAAACTTACAATGCGTATAACATACATTTTATACTGAAATCTCCCAAGAAAAAGTGGAGAGTGGACTAATATTGGTCAAATATTCTTTGCTCTCCATTTTTTATATCTAATGAATCTATCAGTATTGTAAGTATATTTTAATTGTTTAAATATGCTATGTATATGTGGAATCTGATTACAGGCTTTCATTTTATAAGTATAGTACCCGGTATTTTATAACTATGAGTAGATAATCTAATTGTTTATTAATTTCACCGACTAATCCCAATTTTACCTTCTCTGGAGTAAACTGTGTTTTTATTCCAGCATTTTTCAACCAATCTTCCACTTCTCTCCATACTGGTTTATTACTCTACATTCCCAGAATAGATGAATTACCGTTTATGTAACTCCTTGCAAAAGGTACATGTTTTACTGACACTAGCATCTAATCTATTGGCACTAATATTCGTTGTTGATATCCTATTAATAATTTTATAATGTAGCCACTTATATGTTTCCTCTTGACCAAACTTATTGACAAAATCAAATCAGTATTTACATTCGGGCACGCATTAGCAGTATAAAAGCGTATTTCGAGCCCTATTGACCTTACGGCGCAATGTGCAGAGGGACGGTCACAGAGGTCATTTTAGTAGTATAAAAGCGCATTTCGTGCCCTATTGACCTTGCGCCTCCAAATTATATGAAATAAGTTAAAAATTCTTGATTCATTGTGTTAAAGACAAAATCTGCTATATCACAGCAGTGAACTGCCAGTATGAATCGTGATCGTTCAAGATCTCCCCTGAGACGAGACGACAACAATATGAGACCAGAACAAGATTTTCCAGGAGATCCAGCGGAGCCTGCCGATGATGCATTGCCACAAGACCAATCCGTGAGTGCCATATACCGGCGACATTGGAACACCATTCGCCATTGCTTTCACCGCCAACGGCCCATACTGGACTTGTACAATTTTCGACTGGTGGAGCTGATACATCTTCCATCCTACGTTGAGCGTATTTTCAACGACCAAACCACGTCGTTTCGGGTCAATATGACTTTTGGATACATTTTCGGCACAAGGAGACCAATCAACTACGGTATTTTTATCCGAGCAACAACAATCATGTATTTGACCAGCCCTTCACGGTGACGGATGTTATTTCCCTGGAGCCGGTGGTCGAGCAACTCACTACATTAGACCCGTTGGAGTGGGCCCGCCTGCAGCGACCGAACACGAAATGGTTGGTGGAAATGGTAACCAACGTCACATTCTATGTGACGAAATTACGGAATCATCCGATCGGTGCTCCCGTCATTCTCCCGCCTTGGTTCGAGTCGACGAAACGGC
>JAVTVY010055266.1:0-28851 GCA_036873755.1 Hanleya hanleyi
ATCAACTGGCATTTAATCTCGAGTAATATATGTCTAAACACCTAAATTATAAGTTACAAACTGGGCGTCAGGGGAAGGACAGGTCTTCATCGTGTCATTTCATACGTACGGTAGTGACCTGCATAGGTTTATTGTGTATCTAGTGGCTTGAAACAGCCCAAGAAACAATTCACATAAGATCACCTAGCATTAGGTCCCAAGCAATATATCTCCAAACACCTAAAATATAAGCTAACTCTGAGCGTCTGGGGAAGGACATGCTTTCTCCGTGTCGTGTCACGCGTGAGTTACTAACTTGCATGGACTTATTGTGTATCTTTAGGATTAGAACAACCAACAGAACGATTCACATAAGATCAACTAGCATTTACTCCCAAGCAATATATCTCCAAACACCTAAAATATAAGCTAACTCTAAGCGTCTGGGGAAGGACATGCTTTCTCCATGTCGTGTCATAAGTGAGTTAGTGACTTGTATGGACCTATTTTGTATCTAGGATCTGCAAACAACAGAGGGAACGATTCACATATGATTATCTCACATTTACTCTCCAGCAATATATCTACAAACACCTAAACTATACGTTACAAACTAGGCGTCTGGGGAAGGACATGTCTTCACCGTGTCGTGTCATACGTGATTTACTGACTTGTATAGGTCCATTTTGTATCTATTGACTTGGAGCAAAGAAAGGCTCGATTAACAAAAGATCATCTAGCATTTACTCCCAAGCAATATATGTCTAAACACCTAAAACATAAGTTTAAAACTCGGGGTCTGGGGGAGGACATGCTTTCTCCGTGTCGTGTCACACGTGAGTTAGGGCCTTGTGTAGAATAACTGTGTACCTATAGGCTTGGAAAAACTGAGAGAACGATTCACATAAGATGAACTGGCAGTTAATATCCAGGAAAAATATGTTCAGACACCTAAATTAAATACTACAAACTATGCGTCTGGGGAAGGACAGGCATTCTCCGTGTCGTCTCATAAGTGAGTTAGTGACTTGTATAGACCTATTGTGTTTCTAGATGCTCGAAACAAAAGAGGGCACGATTCACATGTGATAAACTAGCATTTACTCTCCAGCAATATATCTCCAAACACCGAAACTATACGTTACAAACTAGGCTTCTGGGGAAGGGCATGTCTTCACCGTGTCGTGTCATACGTGATTTACTGCCTTGTATAGGTCCATTTTGTATCTATTGGCTTGGAACAAAGAAAGGAACGATTAACATAATATCACCTGCTTTCTCCGTGTCGTGTCATACACGAGTTAGGACCTTGTATAGAATAATTGTGTATCTACATGTTTGGAACAACTGAGAGAGCGATTCACATAAGATCAACTGGCATTTAATCTCCAGCAATATATGTTCAAACACCTAAATTATCAGTTACAAACTAGGCGTCTGTGGAAAGACAGGCATTCTCCGTGTCGTCTCATAAGTGAGTTAGTGAGTTGTATAGAGCTATTGTGTATCTAGAGGCTTGAAACAACCGTGGGAACGATTCACATATGATCAGCTAGCATTCACTCTCCAGAAATATATGTACAAACATCTAACCCATAAATTACAAACTAGGCGTCTGGGGAAGGACAGGCCTTCTCCATGTCGTTTCATGCTTACTTTGGTGCCTTGTATAGATCTATGTTCAGCTGGATGGTTGGAACAACCATTGGAAAGATTTACATAAGATTATCTAGCATATACTCTCAAGCAATATATGTCTAAACACCTAAAATATAAGTTAAAAATTAGGCGTCTGGGGAAGGACATGATTTCTCCGTGTCGTGTCACACGTGAGTTACTAACTTGCATGGACTTATTGTGTATCTTTAGGATTAGAACAACTAACAGAACGATTCACATAAGATCAACTAGCATTTACTCCCAAGCAATATATCTCCAAACACCTAAAATATAAGCTAACTCCAAGCGTCTGGGGAAGAACATGCTTTCTCCTTGTCGTGTCATAAGTGAGTTAGTGACTTGTATGGACCTATCTTGTATCCAGGGTCTGGAAACAACAGAGGGAACGATTCACATATGATTATCTCACATTTATTCTCCAGCAATATGTCTACAAACACCTAAACTATACGTTACAAACTAGGCGTCTGGGGAAGGACATGTCTTCACCGTGTCGTGTCATACGTGATTTACTGACTTGTATAGGTCCATTTTGTATCTACTGACTTGGAACAAAGAAAGGATCGATTAACAAAAGATCATCTAGCATTTACACCCAAGCAATATATGTCTAAACACCTCAAACATAAGTTTAAAACTGGGGGTCTGGGGGAGGACATGCTTTCTCCGTGTCGTGTCACACGTGAGTTAGGGCCTTGTGTAGAATAATTGTGTATCTATAGGCTTGGAACAACTGAGAGAACGATTCACATAAGATGAACTGGCATTTAATATCCAGGAAAAATATGTTCAGACACCTAAATTAAATACTACAAACTATGCGTCTGGGGAAGGACAGGCATTCTCCGTGTCGTCCCATAAGTGAGTTAGTGACTTGTATACACCTATTTTGTATCTAGAGGCTCGAAACAACCGAGGGCACGATTTACGTGTGATAAACTAGCAATATATCTACAAACACCTAAACCATACATTACAAACTAGGCGTCTGGGGAAGAACATGTCTTCATCGTGTCGTGTCATACGTGATTTACTGGCTTGTACAGGTTTATTTTGGGTCTAGGGTCTTGGAACAACGAAAGGAACGATTCACATAAGATCATCTAGGATTTACACTCAAGCAATATATCTTCAAACACCCAAAATATAAGCTAAAATCTAAGCGTCTGGGGAAGGATATGATTTCTCCGTGTCGGCTCACATGTGATTTAGCGACTTGTGTAGATATATTGTGTATTTAGAGAATTTAAACAATCAACAGAACGATTCACATAAGATCACCTACCATTTACTCTCTTGCAATATATCCCCAAACACCTAAACCACACGTGACAAGCTATGCGTCTGGGGAAGGACATGCTTTCTCCGTGTCGTGTCATACGTGAGTTAGTGACTTTTGTAGAGTAATTTTATATCTAGAGGATTGGAACAACTGAGAGAGCGATTCTCTTCAGATCAGATGGCATATAATCTCCAGCAATATATGTCCAAACACCTAAACCATACGTTACAAACTAGGCGTCTGGAGAAGGACATGCTTTCTCCGTGTCGTATCATCCGTGATTTACTGACTTGTACAGGTTTCTTTTGTATTTAGGGGATTGAAACAACGAAAGGAACGATTCACATAAGATCATCTAGCATTTACTCTCCAGCAATATACGTCTAAACATCTAAAATATATACTAACATCTGAGCGTCTGGGGAAGGACATGTTTTCTCCGTGTCGTCTCATAAGTGAGTTAGTGACTTGTATAGACCAATTGTGTATCTAGAGACTTTGAACAACCAACAGAACAATTCACATAAGATCACCTAGCATTTACTATCCAGCAATATATCTCCAAACGCCTAAACCATACGTTACAAACTAGGCGTCTGGGGAAGGACACGTCTTCACCGTGTGCTGAATTGCATAGGTCCATTTTGTGTCTTTTGGCTTGGAACGAAGAAAGGAACGATTAACATAAGTTCAACTAGCATTTACTCTCAAGCAATATATGTCTAAACACCTAACATATAGGATAAAAACTAAGCGTCATGGGAAGGACATGCTTCTCCTTGTCTCATAATTCAGTTAGTGACTAGCATAGACCTATTGTGTATCTAGAGGCTGGAAACAACCAACCAAGGGAACAATTTCACATATGATTAACTGGTATTTACTCTCAAGCAATATATATCTAAACACCTAAAACATTTGTTACAAACTAGGCGTCTGGGGAAGGACATGCTTTCTCCGTGTTGTGTCACACGTGAGTTATGGCCTGGTGTAGAATTATTGTGTACCTAGAGGCTTGGAACATCCAAGAGAACGTTTTTTGTATGTAGGGGCTTGTAACAACGAATGGAACGATTCACGTGAGATCATCTAGCATTTACTCCCAAGCAATATATGTCTAAACACCTAAAACTTCAGTTGAAAGCTAGGCGTCTGGGGAAGGACATGCTTTCTCCGTGTCGTGTCTCACGTGAGTTAGGGCCTTGTGAAGAATAACTGTGTATCTAGAGGCTTGGAACAACTGCGAGAACGTTTCACATAAGATGAACTGGCATTTAATCTCCAGCAATATATCTTCAAACACCTAAATTATAAGTTACAAACTAGGCGTCTGGGGAAGGACATGCTTTCTTCGTGTCATCTCGTAAGTGAGTTAGTAACATGTATGGACATATTGTGTGTCAACAGGGTCGAAACAACGCAGGGAGCAATTCACATGTGATCATCTAGCATTTATTCTCCAGCAATATATCTCCAAACTCCTAAATTATAAGTTACAAAATAGACGTCTGGGGAAAGACACGCTTTCTCCGTGTCGTCTCATAAATGAATTCCTGACTTGTATATACATAGGACCAGAGGCTTGAAACAACTGCGGGAACGATTAACAGGCATTTACTCTCCAGCAATATATCTTCCAACACATAAACCATAAGTTTCAAAATAGGCGTCTGGGGAAGGACATGGCTTCTCTGTGTCGTTTCATACGTATTTTAGTGTCTTGTATAGAGTAATTGTGCATCTAGAGGCTTTGAACAACCAATGGAGCGATTTACATAAGATCATCTAGCATTTACTCTCAAGCCGTATATGTCTAAACATCTGTCTGCAAGAGTAACGTTTTTTAATAATTGTTTTATTCAACCACCTTTAAACTATTGTGTTAGTATTTGGGGAACGTTCACTGATTCTAATATACAAAAAATTGAAGTACAAAGAAAACGAGCTACTCGGTTAATCTTAGATTGTAGTTTCGAAATTTCTACCACCGAATTATACAAGCGACTAAAGTGGCTTCCATTTAGACAGCACGTAATGTACAGTGAATGTGTCCTGGTGTACAGCAGCTTACACAGGTCTGCTCACACTTACTTGAAGGATAAGCTCATACTGTCTACAAGTAGACAAACCCGATTTACTAGATCCTATGTAAATACAGATCAATTATTTTGACGAACATATTTTCATAAGAGAGCTTTCTCAGTCTCCGGCCCAGCGGCGTTGAATTTTCTGCCATACCGTGTCAGAAACGGTCCCTCTTTGGCTGTGTTTAAACACGAATGTTTTAAATACATTTTACGGGGATGCTTTCATTAAGTCAAAACATGATTTTTACTGTCTTAGAATGTGAGCTCCATATTATGTATCCTATATACACTGTTTTTATTATGATTGTTATAGCACTCGGCTCCCAGGAAAAGCATCGATAGATGATGGCTTATCGATTGTTTTAATAAATAAAGCTTCTATTCTATTCTATTCTATTTAATATAAGTTACACAGAATGATAATTTGACGGACAGAAATAGTGCTAACATATTTACAAAGCAGAGAATGGCGCATCACTGTTAATTTAACAACATTCTGACAAAAACTATTATGGAACACGATAACATCATATCCGACCTATTTAAATACATTGCGAGTTAGTGAATTGTTTTGACTTAATGTGTATCTAGAGGATTGGAACAACCAATAGAACGATTCACATAAGATCAACTGGCTTTAAATCTCCAGCGATATATGTCCAAACACATAAAATATAAGTTACAAACTAGGCGTCTGGAGAAAGACATGCTTTCTCCTTCTTGTCTCATACGTGAGTTAGTTACTTGTATAGACTTATTGTGTATATAGATGCATGAAACTACCACATGTACCAAGAGAACGATTCACATACTGATCACACGAAATTGGCGGAAGATCTAATGTATATTGTGTGGATTACAATTGAGCAGTATTATGTGAGGGGGTGGTTACCATATTACTGGCGCATGCAGATAGGTTGGTCAGCGAGCAGGAAACCTTATACATAAAATTACACGCAGGAATTTAGTCTGTTTCCTTAACCCCTGGCCAACGACGACAAATTGTTTATACTATCTTTGTCTTTCGCTGGGACCGCTTGGCCCAGCCAAAGACAATATATAGTATATTATCGTCGTTGGGGAGGGGTTAGAGCAAGTTCAGACTAATAGGAAGTGAACGCTATGCATAGATGTCGCCAATTTCATGGGACACAACCGTCTGGTCCGTCATTCATTGTTCAGCCGCCGTCCATTAAAGTATATCCGCGTCCATAATCCGAAGACCTATTCCATATTCCGAAAAACAGCATTATGAGCAAATTAGAAAAAGACAATCATAGTATACATAAACATAGGCTAGTTTTCTGCAAGAGAGAAGAGTTGCCGGCAAGACATCATGAGGTTAAAAAAATATCAAATGCGTATCGCTGATCAGTATCCTCAATACATATGATATTCGCTGTAAAGTCTTCATGTAGAAAATGTTGTATGTCAGTCAGGCTTTGCTTTTGACTGTCCACATGAACACAATGAGGATGTTGAAGTACTTGGGTCCATACGGTCCCTAGCTTCCGGTTAAGCGGGATTAGAGACAAGTTACGAGAGGTCTTGCTCACTTCGCTCGTATTTTGCTATCAGCACGAGATAAGTATCGCCAAATCTGAGAAACTTTGAGTGAAGGCGTTTGGTGGTATAGCCATGTTTGATAAGTTTCTGCGATAATGTTTTGTGACGTTCATTAAAATCGTCACATTTGACACAGGATCTAACAAATGCTACGAGGCGAGATAAGTATACGCCAAATGCGGGTCCCACTGGAATTTACTGTCTAGAAAGGGATAGTTTACGATGTCGAAATTGTAATCATCTCTTTTGTCATAAAGTCGACGAGAGAGAAGGTTTCTCACTAGTACACTAGTACAAATTGTTCAAAATAAAATTCAAGAACAATGGAACAATAAAGAAAACGATTGAAATACGATAACTTTTCATTTACTGTTCAGTAAGATTTCTCCAAATACACTATATGAGTTACAACTAGGCGTACTTTCTCATTGCCATCGCATGCGTGAGTCGGTGTCCAGTTTAGACTAGTACTGTGTATCTTTAGACCTGCGACAACCGAGAACTATTCACATACGATCACTAAGATGTCTCCAAGTAGTAGTGTTATTGTGCGTAAGCGTACATGTATCCCCGGTACATTATAAATTGTTTTATTTCCATTTTCTATGGAAGATTCAACTAATCTTTCATTAGTTTGCGAGAGCCTTAGTTCTTAAGAGAAGAACTGCAATTATAGTATTGGCCTTTTACTGTAGCGTATAGGCATATATTTTATTTCATTTGATGGAATATGTAATGAATATTTAATTTGCGAGAGCCTCGAATCTTAAGAGAGTAATTGTCATTGTAGCATTCATATTATACTGTAATATCGCATAGGCATGTATTAGTGCCCAGTTTATATTGTATAGTCTTGAATATTTCTCTTTATTGAATATGTAATCAATATAATTAGCTTGCGGGAATCTTAGTTCTTAAGAGACGAACAGCAATTACAGTGTTGATCTTGTATTGTGAAATGAATAGGCATATAACTGGTATATATTTTCTTTCTCTTTCATGACCTATTTAATCAAATGTAATTAGTTTGCTAACTACAATTATAGTATGGATATTATACTGTAGTAGCGTAGTCATATACCCGGTGTGTTATAGAGTTTATTTGTATTAATGGAGAATGTAATTGACGTAATTAATTTGCAAACCCTTAGTTCTTAAGAGAGGAACTGCCACGATATTATTAGTGTTATACTGCATATACTAGACATATACCATTAGTTTTTTTTATTTTCCATGGGATATGTACTTAATGTAATCAGTTTGCGAGAGCCTTAGATCTTAAGAGACAAACTCCCATTTACTACTGATGTTTTACTGTAATAGCGTATATACTGGTGCGAGGTAAATATTATATAGTGTTGTATATATTGTTCTCATGGAGTATGATATAAATGTAATTAGTTTGCGATACCCTTGGTTCTTAAGAAGAGAACTACCAAACCATTATACTAGTTTGCGAGAGCCTTAGATCTAAAAAAAGTGATATTATAATATTGATGTTGTACTGCAGATGGCTTAGCCTATGTGTAAACCTGTTGCATATAGTGTTGTATTCTTTTCATGGAACATTTCATAATATGTAATTAGTTTGCAAGAAAATTAGTTCTTAAGGAAAATTACCATACGATGATAATATTAATTTGATAGAGATACATCCTTGCATACTTCATTACTTTGCGAGAGCCTTAGTTCTTAACCCTTTCACCGATTAAACCCGGTGTACGGGGATAACGAGAGTGCCACCCGTACGACCATCCCCGGTTGATCGGGTTAGCTTTAAACCTGTTGGCCATCACGATGGGTACAGCACTTTTATTTTTTTGCATTCGTTTTAACGGAAACCTATCAAACACTGTATACTTCTGGAAAGCCGAAACCCTGATCAATTTGATTCTCAAAATTGTTTGCTTGTTTGAAAAATAAATAAAACAAATTTAGATGTTGAACGAAAAAAATCGGAATGAAAAATGCATTTTTCCCCACATACCGTGTGACGGGCATCTCGGCAGCGAGCCGCAAAAATGGAAAAAATCATCGAAAACCTCATCCTAACTCCTGTATTTGTTATGTTACATGACTGGTAAAGCGTGGTGAATATTCCCCAGACGACTGAAACTGCCAACGACGACCGGCAAAGTTTATTTCCATATTTTTACGAGTCTTGATCCGCAAAGTTTGTCGAACACATTTCAAAATGTCGGCAGCAAGCTGTGTTATTGAGCCGACGAGCCAATCGGTATGCGTAATTTTGCCCACATGACCTCTAGCAGCCAACAGATTTGAGACGAGCGTAGACAGTGGCTGGAAGGATGGAATGACATCATTTTATAATCCAATCGTATCCTCCGTTTTATTTTGCCATCCATTCAAGGTTATTTCCTGTGTAGAAAGGTGAAAGGTCGCTCTTTCCAATGAGAGGTCAAACATGAAAATTGGCCGAGTAAAACTCGAGAAAAACGCTGTCAAATGCGGTCAAAAAAAGACGATTTCTCCGTTGGATTTTGATGTTTTTGAGTCGAGAAAGCCGGGGAAAGCGCATTCTCTCGCAGTAAAACCTAATTTTGTATGCTATTTTATTTATTTTGCTATAAAACTAGAGCAAATAACACTGGAGTGTGTCTTGTGGAGACAGGTTTCTTATGTTTTTCTGCAAATCTCGGACGCAAACGCAATTTCTAGCATTCCAAAGACAACATATACAAATTTTAACAGTTCTCAGGGAATTGATCGTCAGCAGGTCACTTTTGTCAGGGGAAATAATCGGTGAAAGGGTTAAGAGGAGATTGCATTGATATTCTACCATATATGCCTGATATACAGTAAAACATTTCTTATTGGATGTGTAATTAATATAGTTTGCGAGAAGCTTAGATGTTAAGAGACGAACTGACATACTATTCATGTTGTACTAATAGCGTATAACCTATACTGGTGCACTGTATATAATTTATACATTCCATGAATGTGGTTAGCTTATTTCCCCCAGCAAAGTATTTTAAGTATGGGTTAGTTGACAGCTAATTTTATTGGCGGGGTCATATGTCAAGTGCCGGCACCAGGCCCCCCCCAGGAGAGTAGGGACGTCAGTGATACAAGCTATTTATCAGCGTAGATTCTGGTCAGATAACTATTAAAACAGTCAATTTCAACATTGGATATTCATGGCTTGTAGTGTTGTATATCTTTCTTTTGAGGAGTGTAAAATAAATGTAATTATTAATTTGCGAGAGCCTTTCGTGCTTAAGAGAACGGTCGTGATAACTGTTTTCAAGAGCCTTACATCTTAAGAGATGGACTCCTTTTGTAATATGGATGTTATACTCGAATAGCGTATAGGTGTAGGCCTATACCCGGTGCATGTTGCAGTGTTGCATTTTTTCCATGGAATATCTAATAAATATAAATCAGTTTGCAAGAGCCTTGGTTCTTAAAGACAAGAAATACCATACCATGATAATATGAATGTTATAATATCAACGTATAGTCATGAGCTACCTGGTATATATTATGTTTTATTTCTATTCTAAATAATGGAATATGTACGGAATGTAAATAGCTTGCGAGAACGTTAATTCTTAGCGTATAGTCAGGTATATATTACATGTTTGCGAAGCCATAGATATTGAGATGCGTGCTGGCCTGGTATGTATCCGTATAACATGAGCTAGTACAAATGTTAACGCAGCCGTCCCCACACGGACAACATAAGTCTCCGTCTGGGGAAGGACAGAAGCGTCTGGTGAAGGACAGCTCCAGACGAAGCTTGATGGGCTGGTCTGACGGAATGTCATAATCAAGGAAAGATAAGTGATGACCGTTGGAAAATCAGAATTCATCTGAGCTTGGCATACCAACTTTGTAAAAGCTTTATCAAATTAAACCAAGCAAAGTGGATAGACCGATATTTCTATCACTATTCAGCTTACATGTATATAAAATATAAAGATGATAATCTAAAAACCTTTGCATTTCACCTTGAAATGAAGGGATGATATTGGGTATGTTGTTTCCATCTAATCCGCCGTAATACAGCGATATTGCGCAAAGCAAAACAAGAATACTAGAGAGAATGAATTAGTTGCCAGCTTTTCCATGCGCCTTCACATCAGGCCTAAAATTCATCAATTAACCATTTTGAATTAAAGTAAAAATGCATGAATTCATTTGCTTGTATACATTAGAGCTAGAACTTTTTCTATGCATGAAGTGTTTTCTTATGAATTCAGATGACTCAGGTGATTGATGATTTATTTATTAAACTTTTATATATTGATATGCATTTACTGCTTGAGTCAATTTCCATATTCCGGAGTTAGTTAAGCTATAGATATGTACAATGTACTTGAGGTATTATTTAATTGTTATATGTTGATATGCCTTAACTGCTGGAGTCTATTTCTACATTTCAAGTTACTTGAACTACAATGTACCCGAGGACAGGTATTGCCTTTAGTGTCCTGTGTTGAGTAGTGTCATAAAATAATTATAGTTTATACATGCTGATGAACAGGTAAACACCTGGCTGACTATGACTGGACATGTGTTTGTCTCATATTATTAATACTATCACATGGAGGTGAAACATATGTATAGACATCAGTATGCATGATGAGACATTAATCATCTGGACAACTAGTACTTAGGCCTTTATATCTTCATATAACCTCCAAATAACTGTAGGCAAGAATAGAACAAATATCCACTGACAATACCGTAAGCATCCTAATACCAGCAATGTGACAGTCTATTCAACCAATAAGTAGGTGTTATAATGAAAAACGCAAAACTTGTTTACATATTTCTTCACAATCCAATGAATATCCAGTATTTGTCCATTGACACTGTGAAGAGGTATATTATAGCCCAGCAGTCAGCCACAGAAATGTAATACATATTTCTGTCTTAATTCATGGATTTAAACTGATTGTTTCTGATTGATGGGCTAAAAACAGTTTCCGACTATTTTAAGAATGGCAGGGTTGCAATATTGACAGTGCACCCACACAGTAAATGCTCTGTAAACACCTCATTTAATTTTTCATGCTATCCAATGTGATTGAATGATGCGAGAATTTGATACTGGTATATGAATTACTATTTCTGTTCTTTCTTACCAAATTGGTTAGTGAGTTGAGCACGATCTTGATCCCATAGTGATAGGTTTACAGTTCAGCATGTTCAGTTTAAACAGTTAGGTCCCTTCAACAGAAATTTCTATCCCAACAGGATGTGAGCCTGAGAGAGTTCAGAGAATAGGGTGCTCGTGTACATACAACAGTACAAAAGACTGAAGAGTCGTGGAATTTATCTGCATGTTTAGTGTGAATAAAACGGTGTTACACTCATAGAAAGCAATTCAGGCTATGTAACAATGAGTACACATATTTACATGTATATATTTGATCCTATGATCCTATTGTACATTTGACAGTTTCTCAGAAGTACATATTTACATTACATTAGCCTCAGTAGTTAATACGGAAGTCTGTCTATTCATGCAATACAATGTGCACAAGAACTTGTACAATCTTGCCTTTCCTCATGCTCATGATCCTTTAGTGAGTTCACATCCATGTGCAGCCATATTTGAAGATGTTATACATGTACCAGTTCTCTGAATACTTTAAAGGTTCTACCAAATACACGTTGGCATGAAAACATACAGAGAAGTTGCATAAAGAATAAGTTGATATTTTTTCTATGAAGAATTACATCAAATTGGATGTTTAACACAATGAAACATGTGATGAAACACGTATTGAAGCCATAACCTTTGACCCGTGATGTCACAGTCTGATTACGATCACGTCATATAATATTGACTAGCCAATTACGTCGGACATCCTATTGTGACGTACATTGCACAACAATTGGGTATCATATGTAGAATAGAATAGAATAGAATAGAATAGAATAGAATTTATTAACCAATCAGGTGCCCACGTGGAGCGTACAATCAATACCCCTCCCCCCTTTCTTTGATACAATTGATTCAAACAAACATGTACAACACACAAGAAAGTTACTAATTTCTCCAACACTGAGATCTGTTTACCATTATGAGGATCAAAGGCTAACTAGCGTTTATGAGACATGTTATTATATAATACATGTACAAATAAAGCTACCCGGAAAGTTCAGACTCACGTCGCAAGACCATAAGGCCGCTGTTAATTAATGGTTCGTTTCCCGTAACCCGCCCGCATCAGTATTTTTGCAAGCAATAATTACGCATTGTATTAATTATTGGTACTTAAAAAAAATGCCTATAATGAGTTCTGATTTCGCGAAGCAGCGCTCTCCAGTGATTAAATTGCTCGCAAAATACCGAGATTGTCGTAACAAGTTTCGTAAAGCCGTCTCTTTGTACCATCCCTTCGAAGGGCACTGCAGCGCCACCTGTTGTGCAGTTCAAGGGATTCCCCATAAACTGACCAATGAAACGGCAAACTTTCTTGGGAATCCTCTAAGCTACGTCATTATGTTTTCCAGTTGGAGCTCCGGAAGGAAATTCTGTGGTTTCAATTCCGTAGTTTGTCTGATCGCAAAAACAGTAAATAACAACAAACTGAACATCCACAATGTAATCTAACGAAATATGCATTGAGAAGTGAAGAAGTATAACTATTCATCTGCAAACTAGATATCGATGTGCACGCGGAGTTCTCAAATCAAACGGAAGTATGTTCATCATACACCCCTTTCGTTCCTCGTACACCGCGCAATGAATTTAGAAATGTCCGCATGGTTGATCGCATTCATCCTGGTGTTGATCAAAATGATTTTGGCCAACGGAGCCACGATAGCTTCAACAAACGGTCAGTTTTATGTTAAATTCACAACTTTCCTATTCTCTGAAAAGACGACCGCCAGCTCTGTCATCGAGCGTTTTCTTTCCAAGGCAGATTTGAAACTTCCGACGATGATTCTCCTGCCTTATATGGGCGCTTGTAATCAGCAAATAAATTCTATAAATCTATAAATCACTCAGTGCCATGGATCAAGAATCCACAGTGGCGGACTCTTCCAAGTCTTTACTGACTCTGAAAATCAGAAGAAGGCATCGTGATTAGACCAAAGCTGTTGTTGTTGTTGTTGACCAGTGACTTGCTTAGGACAGCTGTATTATAGTAAAATTTATGAATCCTAAAAAATTAGGATTAATATTATTACTATTTATGGTTGCTTTGGTGAAGGCTGATTTAATATTGTTAGCCAGTACTAATCTGATGGGAACCAGTTCTAAATTAGCTCCATATATGACACCTCACATAATGTATTTTATGTCAAAGAGTCATGTCTATGGATTGTGATCTGTGATTTCTTTTTAATGGTGATTATGTATGCATTATTCATTTAATTAGCAGGTCACTGTTCCTCTAGCAGAGGTTTTGTTTGATAAATCTAGTCCAGTAAAAGGTTTTATATTTTCAAATTTTGCATCCCAAGTTTTGTTTTAGTATTTTTTTCTCACTAGGTAATAATTAATAATTAATAATTATCGCCCTCAGCATGTCTATTTTCAAAAGCAAGGTTACGAGAAACAAAGAATTAATTAACAACGGCCTAACATGACAAATAAATTTTGATAGTGCAAAACACACCTCAGAGTTACCACTGCTAAGCAGCCAGATAAACTGGTTTGGGGACGACAACAAGTTAAAATTTGCACAAGATTTGCTTGCTGTTTCGTTTAAAGAAAGGCGAATATTACTATATTTATTACAATTAATTAATACATGAAATTCATCTTCGATCTCATTTGGACAGAAGGAACAAGTTCTATCGTTAATAGGTGTATTATTATACCGCCCATGTTCTATAGATAATCTATGACAGCTTAGCCTGAATCTAGATAATTCCTGTCTATATTCAGCACACTTAATAGTATTAAGATAGGTTTCCCTATGAAAATGAGACTTAAAAAGTTGATAGGTCCTAAGTTTCACACCGGAGAACTGATTATGAAACTGTTTCACATCTGTAAGCATATTAGCACAAGAATTAGAGAGTTCAATTTTACATTTCCATAAATAACGATATTTCTCCGCTAGACAGCGTGATACTTGTTTCGATAAGCACTTAGGACTTATACAAACATTTCTAGGGGATAAATGAGATATATTCAAAGTAGAAAATAAAGCTTCCATATCCCCCACCCAAGACTGAGCACTTTCACCATATAGATCACATGATAAAGAATAAGCCTCAGCTAAAAGGCTATCATCATGTAAGTATTCGATTCTTGACCAATATCGGGCTTGAGACCTAAGGATATCAAAGGTAATTGGTAGCCTGCCGAGTTCTCCACGAACAGCTTCATTACTGGCTTTAGAGTGTACACCTAAAATATATTTACAAAATTTAAGATTAAGTTTCTCGGAGGGAATGTCCTCAAGGTATCTCATAAGATAACCATCACCCTTCTGAAGCAATCGTTTACCATTCATACAACCCCAAATTTCTGCCCCATATAATGCCGCTGGTTTTACAGTATGATCAAAAACATGTAAGGAGGTATCTATGCTGGGTGTGGTTACTCCAAAGGACTTGATCAGGTGAAAATAAGACTTCAACCCCTTTTTGTATACATCATGTTTTGCAGCTGAGAAAGATCCGGACTGATGAAAAGTTGTTCCTAAGTAATTATATGTCTTTACTTGATCAAGAGTATTCCCACAAAAAGAAATATTTGTCTTTACTGATTTACCGGATCTAGTGAATACCATAACCTTTGTTTTGTCAATATTAAGATTTAAATTCCACATGGTACAATATTCCCCTAATTTATTCATAGAATTTTGCAAGCCCTCCTTTGACTCGGATAATAACACCAAGTCATCGGCATATAGAAGGCTACTTATTTTACTTGTTTTAAGATGAACTGGACAGCAGGAATCATCGAAGATACCTGGCAGATCATACAAAAATATTTTAAAAAGGTTTGGACTAAGATTGTCCCCTTGTTTTACACCAACGAAAGATTGAAATTCATTTGACAGATTATTGCCAATTTTGACTTGCAAAGTAACATTCCTGTACATACTTTCAATAATTCCATAGAACAAAGGAGGAACACCAACCATTTTTAATTTATATAAAAGGCCATCATGCCAAACACTGTCGAATGCTTTTGAAAAGTCAATGAAGCATGTATATAAAGGAACCTTAAGTTTATGGTTATATTTGTCTAGTAAGGATCTAATGACAAACATGTGATCAATTGTCCGCTTACCACTAGTGAACCCAATTTGCTCTTTTGGAATAATATTATTCCTAATTAGGTAGTCTTCAAGTCGCTTATTAAGGACACTGTTGAACAATTTGCCTATGCAGCTAGTAACAGTTATTCCCCTAAAATTATTTGGATCCATCATCATGACTTCAACAAAGGCATTACGTTGTAGCTTTGTGACGTTGCTTGTCTTACAATGGAATTGCCACCTAGAACATTCGCTACGATTGCTCACTATCAACAATCATAATCAGACACAGACATCATGGGTCAGCAGGGCATGGCCTTCACTGTTCCAAACAGGCGGCCCCGTGGGGCTTCCGGGCATTGACCTGGGATGTTGTCATGCACACCGCAGGTCATGGTAAGACTAGGCCTCAGCTCTTCAGACAGCTTGTCGTAAGAGACGATTGAGACACCCGTGGGGTTCCCGGGTGTGAAAAGGAATAGGACCCAACGGTCATGATATGACTGAAATATAGTTGAAAGCGACGTTAAATCATATTCACTCACTCCAAACAGGCGTGCTGATAGATCAATCATTCCCAAAACAGTAAACTGCTACTAAATGTCAAATATAACCTCTTGTATCAATTCAGCATAAAATAGTATGGGGTGTGGGAACCTTTTGGTAGAACCTTCAACAAATTCATCTGGATGGATGGATGTACATGTACTTGGACACTCCATCGTATCACACTTGGCACTGGTCATGTTAACACGCCTTGCAACCCATTTCCTCAACCCACCCTACACACATGATCTTGCGATTCATCAGAGAATTTTACATATTATAGATAAGAAGACCTGCTTTTGAACCTCATTTTTACCAAGTTTGTACCAAACACAAACTTCTTGGTGCAAGTGCAGCCCTTGCAATTCGTGTAGCATTTAGTCAGACAAACCGGTATGCTGCTCACATGATACTGAAGCAGAGTTTTTTCCCTTGATAACATTGTTTATCAGGAACCACTATTAATGAACTTTGCATGATACTATCTGTGAGTTTCCAAAAGTGTATGCGGCTAAATAAAACATCAACATGATTGATTTACATGCATATGACTTTGGAAAAAGGTGTAGAGGCAAACTTTATTTGATATGCAGCGAAATTAAATAGCATTTGCCAAAAAGCATTTGCCGAGGACATTTTCTGAATTGCAATATCCGGAGTTGTTCGTATTTAGATGTCGATAGCCGATCTAGTTGTCGACAGCCAACCAGTCTGACATTTGTTATGACACCTAACATCACCCACACTAAGATCAAACAGTTTTTCTGCTTAGTGAGGTAAATGTTCAGTTCTCGCACACCCAATTAAATTGTCAATTTCATAGACATGTGTCTATGAGATTTCACTTGACGAGCTTGCATGGAATAAAGCTGATACATAGGTGCTTCTGATCAGCTGAAGGTCTGTACTGATATTAGACATGGGTCTGGGTAAATATCTCGTGATATTTAACCGGACACGTGTGAATGCTACAAAGAGTAATTTTGGAGATGTATGTATACATATATATAGTGTACATTTTCCACCCCTCTCTGATAGGCTTATTAATGGCATAAATGTCATCGCAAAAATGATTGGATTCCGATATTAACCTGCTTTTAATGGCATTATTATGCAAACATTGTTGGATTTGATCATACTTATCGAGATCTAATTTCTGGTATAGAAGATTGAAAAGATTGATAATGTTGGCATTGATTTGTCTGATGAACCTCTTCCTATCTTCTAGGGTGTATTTGGTATCTTCTAGGGTGTGACTGATATCGTCTAGAGTGTAACTGGTACCTTCTAGGGTTAAATGGTACCTTCTAGGGTGTATCTGGTATCCTCTAGGATGTATCTGGTGTTTTCAATATCATATTCATGTACTTTGGGTTTAAACATTCCTTAGAAGATCTTTTTAGTCGGATGAAAGAAGACTGTATCTTGGGTTATTTGAGAGCAATCGGTTTGCTGCATAAGTTTTAATGTGTGTATGTTTTAATGTGTTGGATTACTAAGTATTAACTTGAATACTTAGAATTTTGTTTGATCATCACTATAGGGCGATTCCACGACAGAGAGTGAAAATTGCTCAAATTTCAAACTGCTAGGATTGGGACATCTGTTGATTTTTTGTATCAACCAGTGCCTGAACTAAGACAAAATGAACATTTTGTCACTGACTGGTCCACATTCTAGAAAAAAATATCATTGAAACATCTAGCAAACTCGGGCAGCCATAAAATGTGATTTTCTAGTTGGCCTCAAATTAAGATGTAAAATTTGAAGTATTCATCTCAGTTTGGTTATATCTGATGCTAGTAACTAATAACCATGTATTCTAACATGCAAACTTGCCAAATTTGTGAAGTTGGCAAGACTATGTCATTTTCACTCAATATTCAATCCGATTATCGCAATGTAACTTACGTGACAAATTTTCATAGGTCATTTTGTCAAGAGATAATATAGGCAATAGATATAAAAAAAACTCTTCCATCAGTGAAACTACCTCATGTCCACTAGGAACATCCACCTCTTAACTTGGTAAAAAAACAAATAGTTGAACAGAAATTTAGACGAGTGAAGTTGTGTAACTTACATGACATGTCACATAAGTTACAAAAATTGTCACGTAAGTTACATATAACAACACCATGTAAACTAGGAAGAATTTTTTGTCAAAAGCAAATCCAACTATTAAGTATTTCTAACATTGTTACCACTAAAAGTATACTATTAAGATATTCTAAACTGTCCTTGCAGATTAAGTACAGGGTCTAGTCCCATAAATAATTCCAATGTTTTCACTGAAAATATGGTAATGAGTTTGGTAATTAATTAGAAAATAATGAACAGTTAAGTATCCCAGAAATTGTTATTCCTGTATAAGTACATTTTATTCTTCAATTTCTAAACATTTCTGCAAGTATTTCCTGAATAAATAGTCCTTACGTGACGCACATTTGTAACTTACGTGACACTGGTTAACAATCTTTATAACCCTTGTGGTGAAATATGGCAAAGTGACTGATGGCAACTATACTCATACCTACTAATTCATTGTTCAAGCTATTTCTATAGGTGAGAACTTTTAAGATTCTTCCAACCAAATCAGAGAATTTTTAACATGCGTCAAATGACCCAAAAACTGCCCTAATTCTCTGAGTAACTTACGTGACACTTTTTTAATTAAGCCCAGATGCTAATTAATTTGACTGAAATTAATCAAAAACCCATTCAAATTATAAGAAATACTTAAATTATTTAAGTGACTTGTTTTGTTATTGGTGTAGTCATGGCTGTTAATTGTGTCAAATGTTACAAATACATCCCCATCAGGAATGAAAATGTAACTTACGTGACATGGAATCGCCCTATATAGCTCAGGGTTTCATACACATCGTGTTTTGCCACCGGTATTCGGTGGCAAAATTGAGCTAAAAACTCAATTCATGCCGTAAAAAACTGAAGTTTATATGTTTACTAAGGAAAATATTCAATTTTTGAACTGAAAACTCAATTTCGGTAAAAGCTAGAACACGTAATTCAAGCAAAGAATGGCGAAAAAAACAGACGTCGACTCGCGCCAAAAGGGGATTTCCAAATTCAGCCGAAACTCCGTCTTCGGACATTTCCGTTTCTGACTTCACGTCCGTCAGTAAATCGATTCTGAAATATTCCTCGGAATACCCACGCTGCGACGTGAGAGTCGTCCGAGTCTATACAGCTAGTAGTGACAATTTCTCGGTGATAGTCAGAAAATATCGGCCCGAAAATATTGCACGTCGACCTCCGTTCAGACAGTGCAGATTATTTTTTTTCCCATCTTCCCGGGCCGCAGTTCCGACGCATCACACCGGAATCTAAACGGGAAGTACATGAAGCAGCAGTATCGCAGGTAGTCCGAGGAATATATCGGTTGTCGACCTCCGGCACAAGATCGGATCACAAGATCTTCCCTCACTGCTCGCTCACTGCATAATTTCCAAATTGAGTGAAAGCAACTTCTAAAAGTTTGCCAAGGGAGAATGATAGATCTTTATTATTATATGAGATACATGTATTACCAACATTAATAGCTTAATCCTGCTGTATATTCTCGAAAATGTAGGAAGGATTTAGGCAAGTTGACCGTTATTTTCTCGCACCAACGCACGTGTCACACCAACACATGTGTTGTTATTGTTGTTGTAAAGTTCCGTGAACGGATCGGAGTAATTTTGGCTTCGAGATTATAAAACTAAAATGGACAAACTGTCATTTCAGGAATCATAAATGGAGTGAATAAAATCCAAGAGATAAACTCATATTAACAGTCGGTGGGTGAAACCACTCTGTTCACTTAACTTGAAGCTTTCGTTCATAATTTCAGTAAATGTCACAGGGGCTAATTCTCAGGGAAATTTTTATTTATACTGGTTTACTGATTTCAATAGTGGCCTGAAAAATAATTTGATGACAATGGTGGGATATTTTTCAGCAAGTCTTGGATATTAAAGTTTTTTTTATAGACTGGTAATTTTCTGTATTTGTGTGTTAAATGTTGCACTGTGACTGGAGTATTTTTTGTTGACATCCACAATCTGACATTAATGTGCTGAAAATAGATTGCAAGATCGTGGTCAATCAAGAACATGAACATATTAAATTATCGGTTTGTTTATTTTCACAATTCAAATACACAGCGGTATTGACCGGCTCCATTGCTCATCATATGGAAAATTTTTTATACATTCCTTATGGTGGTTGCAAAATTACAAATAAACTCAATACAAGTCTGTCGGTCGGCGACAAAAACGTAAAAATACTCAATACAGGTGAAAAAAATACTGAATTTTCAGTATCCGGTGGCAAAAATTTGGACTTCTATGAAACCTTGTAGCTGAAATATTGCTGAACGTGATGTTAAACCTTAACTCTCTCTCTTAAACATTCCTATATGGTGGTTCATACAAATTCAATAACATTTGGTCAACAAGTGACATCGCCCCATACAATTTATTTATATACATACATGTACAAATCTATGTTTGACAAGCATGTATTGTAATTTTGACATGCATTGTATTTATATCTTCATATACAGTAAATTATACACGTCTACAAATTTATAGGCTGTATTGTAATTCCCTGCCCCCTGAGTCATTGATCAGACTTCTTACTACATCTAGTTTGTGTGACTTTTAACACTTCCATTGTTAAACATATACTTTCCAACATAACCTTACACCGGTACTTATTTGCAGATCTTTACCAGATTTTTAAGAATAATTCCCTGATGTGTTCTCATTACATAACACTACCCTTCACCCATGTTTATATATTATTAACCCCTGGCATTGTTAATAGCCCGGGGGTTAACTAGATTCCTGTAGCTCAGGTCACCAGGGCCTGGGATTAGCATATTTATATCGACCTGCTTAAAAACCACTGACCATATATACTCTGGGCTGTTCACTTTTTGCCTCAAGGTGTGGCTCTGTATAAGTAATCAGTTGTGGCTCGACGCGACAATAGGAACGTGCAGAGTTTAGTGTTTCGGCCCCACTGTCCAGTTTGAAAGGTGGGCTTGGCATGCCAACACGTCATTTGATGGACCAACTCGGTGTACCTTGTGCCGGTATTGTAGCATTGTGTTGGGCATCTGTAAAACCCTGTGGGATGCCTGTTGTTAAAATGCTACTGTATTGATGACACCATTGTGTAGGCTGATGATTGCTAGACAGGAACATTATTGCTCTATAAGTTCCCAATTACTTTTATTTTATTGAAACTTGAGGGTGTTTCAGGTTATCTTGATATATCCAAACCAATACCGGTTTTTTCCCCCTTCTAAAAGTGAGTGAATCTTTCAGTTCAGGCTATAAAATGCAGCTGTACAGGTGATGATAATCTATCAAAAGAACATTAATCTAGCCATTAATTGTTTTAAGACCCGAGGACTAATGGCACAAGACTGGCACGTGTAAATGGTGATACATGTATCAGTGAGCGATCTGTCACCCGGATAACAGGTACTGTGAAAGAGACTCTACACCACTGACTCGCCGGAATACTGCTACATCTAATATTTATAAGTGTTGGAGAACGGTGGTTGATATTTACAGATATTTGATAGGAAATATCACATAACATGTGAATATACTATTGATACTGTCACCTGAAACTTTGGACTTGAGCCGGACACTGACCCATCCTCAGGTTTCACCATGATCAACCGCTGGAAGAGTATGTACTTGAGGCCTCGCAGCTCAAACTTGAAACGAGCTGTCACTTTTGCCGGGGAAGGGGATCTCCGCCCACCTTGGGAGTTAGGTAAGAGACCAGTAAATGCTCTAAACTGACTAGTGTGAAATTTATGGTTTTTGTTGGCTCTTCTATCTGCCAAACATGTTTTATGATACATGCAGGAAAAATGTTTAATGTTCATGTTTGACAGTACTTGAATAGTACTTGTGAGGACACAGAACTCGCGTGTTTGAACTTCAACTATGAGAATGACATTCCACACTGGACATGGTTTAGGGTTGTATGTATGACCAATGAAATAAGTATAAAAAATACATTTATCGTGTTTATTGGTATGGTGCTCTTACAAATAGAAAAAAAAATCCATGATGAGATTATACTCGCGTTCGAATAAAACTACATGAGGCTATAATTAGTAAATTGACAAGAACAATTAGACGACCACTGATTAAATGTTGTCTGAATGATTGCAGTTTTGTCTGTATTGTTTTATACATTTAAGTTAGTTTCAGGTTCACCTGAACATTACCTCGCTTTTATTTTCCCATTTCAATGAATTAACATTGAAGGCAGTAGAGAGCTGCCATGAATTCATACACTTTTAGTACCACATGTGTTGTTATCAAATTGCCCATCCTTATGCTAACTTTTTATTAAGTGGCAGCCCTATACCTGGTGTATAATAGTGTTCAAAATATATCTAGGCGAATGGTTTTTACCCCTCGGCCATTTTGGCCTCGGGGTATTGTCGTCGCCATGTACGTCCGTCCGTTACCGCATTTTAGGCAAAACCGCTTGAGACACAACCACCAAATTTTCAACACTTATTTATCTAGTGCTAAACCAGACGCCTATCGAAAGTGGCTCCCCTTTACAGATACATGTATATTAATTTCTATTTCTGTCCTATATGCCTGAATGTAACCAGCTATATCTGCAGAACTGTGTTCGGTATAGCTACTATATTTTAGACACTTATTTATATTGTTGTATTCTACAAGCCAACAAAGGATTACTCGCCTCGGCTTATGGAGTTATGCCGCTTTCTGATGTAATAATCTCCGATTTTGTTATTTGTAGCTGAATGTACAAGTTATTTCTGCAGATCTGTGTTAGGTACAGCTTATTCGTCTCGGTTCTTATTTCACAGAGTGCTAAGTCAGACGCCTATCGAAAGTGGCTTCCCTCGGCCCATAGTTTACAGAGTTCTGCCCCTTTACAGATATATTAATTTTTATTTCTGTCCTATATGCCTGAATGTAACCAGCTATATCTGCAGAACTGTGTACGGTATAGCTACTGTATTTTCGAAACTTATTTATATTGTTGTATTCTACAAGCCAACAAAGGATTACTCGCCTCGGCTTATGGAGTTATGCCCCTTTCTGATATAATAATCTCCGATTTTGTTATTTGTAGCTGAATGTACAAGTTATTTCTGCAGATCTGTGTTAGGTGTAGCTTATTCGTCTCGGTTCTTATTTCACAGAGTGCTAAGTCAGACGCCTATCGAAAGTTATGAGTTATGCCCCTTTACAGATATATTAATTTTTATTTCTGTCCTATATGCCTAAATGTAACCAACTATATCTGCAGAACTGTGTTTGGTATAGCTACTATATTTTGGAAACTTATTTATATTGCTGTATTCTACAAGCCAACAAAGGATTACTCGCCTCGCCTTATGGAGTTATGCCCCTTTTGGATGTAATTAATAATCTCCGATTTTGTTATCTGTAGCTGAATGTACAAGTTATATCTGCAGATCCGTGTTCGGTACAGCTTATTCGTCTCAGTTCTTATTTTACAGTAGTGCCAAGTCAGACGCCTATCGAAAGTGGCTCCCCTCGACCCATATTTTACAGAGTTATGCCCCTTTACAGATATATAGTTTTTCTATTTCTGTCCTATATGCCTGAATGTAACTAAGTACCAGTATAACTTGATCATCCCACATAGAACTATCTCTTCCCCAATTCACACAACACATGGGTCTCAATCACTTGGGGAAAGCCGAGGGGTTTTGATTAGATCAATCTCATGTTATCATTCTATAACTATGTGGTGATGTTTTTCTCAAGTTTTATTCTACCTAAACAGAACATTGATCACGTCAATTACACTGGAAGTATCATTTTACATAAAGCAACAACTTAAAACAAATACATGTGTGGGTATGCCAATCATGAAGACATCAGGAGTGTGCCACACTAGAACGGAGATGGATGTTCATAAATTTTTTAGTCTCTAAACTTAATCTGCTTCGTGTACATTTTGGCGAACTTCAGGGGCTTGTTCTGCACACAAGTTTAAAGAAAAAAATTCCTTGGACAATATCTGTAGATGAGTGGGGGTAATTTCTCACAATGACTGGCCTGTGAATCGTCAGAATTATAATACTGGTATATATGTACTTATTTATTTTTCGTTTCACTCTCAAAGTTTTGCCAAAATAATGTGCTTGAATAATGAGTCAAGGTCTTGTTTTATTTGAAGGAAATAATATTGTTGGGAGGTGGAATCGTCAAGTAACTTACAGAACATAGTTGGTTTCATGTGAATTGTATTAAACCACTGCATCGGTTAACCAGAAAAGATGGATATATTTGGTCTTTGCGAAAGAAGAAGAAAAAAGCCTCCCTCCTTAGTCATTTTTTACCCCTCGGCCAAAATTTGGCCGAAGGGTATTGTCGTCGTCATGTACGTCTGTCCGTCTGTCCGTCCGTCCGTCTGTCCGTCACACCTTTCTCGTTACCAAGATATCTTCAGAACGACTTACCCTAGGCACACCAAACTTGCAGTGCACATCCGTATGCTTGTGACCCAGAACCCTATTGAATCTGGACCTGATTGGTTAGAAACTTTGGCGGCCATCTTTAATTTATGCGAAACCATCACAGCTTTCTTGTTACCAAGATATCTTTAGAACGACTTACCCTAGGCACCCCAAACTTGCACTGCACATCCATATGCTCATGACCCAGAACCCTATTGAATCTGGACCTGATTGGTTCGAAACTTTGGCGGCCATATTTAATTTATGCGAAATCATTAATCTTGTGTATCTTAGGTACCATTTCTCTGTTCAGTGTGAAACTTGGTATAGATCATCGATGCATCAAGAAACTTCAAAGGAATGACCAAACCAGTTTCCCTGATTCGGTGAAAACCTTGGCGGCCATCTTTAATTTATGCAAAATCTTCAATGATATATATCTCTGATACCATTCAAGTGTTCTATACGAAACTTGGTATACAGCATCGATGTATCAAGAGATCTGCAATGTATAGCCACATCAGTTCCTCTGAGTGGCGGGAAGGATGGGCGGCCATCTTTAATTTATGCAAAATCATTAATGATCTCTATCTCTGATACTGTCCGAGTGCTCGATGTAAAATTTGGTATATATCATCGAAGCATCAATAGACTTACGATAAATGACAGTTCTGGCGTTTCTGATTGGGCGGAACCTTGGCGGCCATCTTTAATTTATGCAAAATCTTCAATGATATATATCTTTGATACCATTTCAGTGTTCTATATGAAACTTGGTATCCAGCATCGATGTATCAAGAGACTTGCAATGAATAACCACATCGGTTCCTCTGAGTGGCGGGAAGGATGGGCGGCCATCTTTAATTTATGCGAAATCATTAATGATCTATATCTCTGATACGGTTCAAGTGCTCATTGTAAAATTTGGCATGCATCATCGATGTATCAATAGACAGTTCTGGTTTTTCTGCTTGGGCGGAAACCTTGGTGGCCATCTTTAATTTATGCAAAATCTTTAATGATGTTTATCTTTGATACCATTTCAGTGTTCTATATGAAACTTGGTATACAGAATCTATGTATCAAGAGACTTGCAATGAATAACCACATCAGTTTCTCTGAGTGGTGGGAAGGATGGGCGGCCATCTTTAATTTATGCGAAATCATTAGGGATCTCTATCTCAGATAATTTTCAAATGTTCGATGTAAAATTTGGTATACATCGTCGATGCATCAACAGACTTATGTAATGAATACCGGTTTCTCTGATTGGACGTAACGTTTGAGGCCATTTCTAATGGCAAAATTTTTCATAATCTGTATATTTGTTACTTGACTGCTTGGTGTTCCTGAAGTCTTGTTTTAAATTGAATACATTATGAATGGCTGGCGCCCAGAGCCGAGGGGTTTTCAGATGCGCAGCTTCGTATTTTATACACCAATAGTGATTTTCCCCACAGAATGATGCACCTGTATTTGTGTGCTAAGTACTAATCAGAACTTGTTTTTGGAGTACTTGAACCTCCAAGATTCCCTTTATAATACAAGGGTCGACTAATTAGGTTAACAGCATTAACCAGGATGAGAGCCTGAGGGCTGGCTGTACATGTACACTTAATAACTGTATAATTAGGTGCACATCATGTACTCATAGTAAATCAACTAATCTTATACATGTCTTAGATTCCATAGTAATATGGGATTGGATCCATAATACAGTAAAGATCTCTAATTTTTCTGAAGACCTGTATTGCATGCTCCATAGAATCAGTCATACCAGACTATCTTTTGTCACAGAAGCTTTTGGATGTAGTATCCGACTTACATTCAGTTTGCACCATAAATGTCTTTGAAACAGTAAGCAGGCCTAGGAAGCAACTACGCATTCACCTCTGTTCCTTGTCCATCTATCTTTCCCTTTCCTCAGAGACAATTCCGTGTACATGGACCAAAAATGCTGGCGCTCGCCCCATCCATTCCTTGCGCTTGTGAAGTATTCCACAGCCGCGGACAAAGTTCCATAGACTCGCACCAGTTCTTTCCCGAAGTCAGTATATTGGTGAAAATTTGTCCAAGCACATGGAACTTTGTAGGCGGAATGGATGGGGCGAGCGCCAGCATTTTTGGTCCATGTACACGGAATTTGCCCGAGCAAAGGGAAATAGATAGATGGACAACGAGCAGAGGTAGGTGCGTGGAGTTGTTTCCTAGGCCTGGTAATACTTGCATATAAAGATGGGCTGAGATTACGAGTCACACTGGCTACTGATTTCTAGGATGGCTTCCCAAACAACGGACTTGTCATGTAACGTTTTGATCCATTCTCAAGATTGTATGGTTGAAAAGTTTCTATTTGCTATGCCTAGTAAATCTACAACACATCACAGTGCAAAACGTAATGTTTGATGGAAAAGTTAATAAGTTTTTTCACTAAAAATGCAGAAAACTTTAATACGAATTGTCTGTGAAAGGCATGTGTCATTTCTGCAAATGGCGGGGAAAAACCGAAAGCGAGGCTGACATCCATGGCCTTGCAACCGTATTCGGCCTTGACTTGTGTTGAATGTAATCAAAGCTATTTGAGGGAAATCCTGATCACAGTAAAAGTTATAATTATATGAATTTATGTTGTGACATCCATTTTCCAACAAACCGCTAGGATTCCACATTGCTCAGCATGCATTCCATATACTTCCACAGAAAGCGGGCAAACAATACGAAAGCTGAAGGACAACAGTGACATTTGCAACCTGAAGCTTTTGACCAATAAAATTGCTTATAAATATAGCAATACTATGCTGACAGCTGTATGAATCTCAAACTTGATGCACATGATACAGAATGTATTTCCCAATCACACTGCCAACTGACTGACAGATTCATTCAACACACAAATGCACAGGAGATGGATCCTTCCAAAATGCAGGCGTTAGCACATAAATATATATATATATCCATGTATTCTTATACATGTAAATATATATATATATACTTCAAATTTTAGAGTTGCACCTTTTTCTTGAATTATGTGATAGATTCTATTACAAATTTACCTGTAAAAGGTTACTATCTAGACTACTGACATGAATGTAGAGGAAAATTTCAGAGCCTGTCAAAATAGAACTTGCTTGTACTAACCGTGTAAACTGCGGTAGGCCACGCTCTAGGGCTCGAGCATGTCTGTCTATGCGAGTACGGCGAAGTACCATTATCTAAAATCGTAATTTTCAAATTTACCATGCATGAAACCTAATATAGACCATACATATATTATTGTTAGCTAAGTCTGTCTTGATTTCCTGGATGTAAACTTCATATTCTGTCTTAGAATAACCAAGTCAGGAGGAAGAAATAAAAATAAAAAATAATAAAAAATACCGCGATTTTCCATAAAATGTTGTCGAGAAGCCGCTCGTGAAATATAAAATACTTACAGAAAACCCCTACAAAATATATGATTCTTTGATATAGTTGAGGTACAGAAGCTCAGTTTATATTTCCATAGTGCGGATTACAATGAAATCATTGCAACAAACTTTATGTTTACATTTCTGTCGACCTGAACGCTACGTAATTCTTGGCGATGACAGTAAAATGGCGTCTTCCCTAGACTCAGTTGAAGGGCTCTGGCCAATGATTGCTTCAATGTAGGTCACGAGACCACGCTTATCCAATCAAGGTAACCGATATCTCGATCGGCTGCTAGCGTTACTACAGAAACGGGAAAACACCTCTTGCATATTTTCGATGTTCACAGACTCCCAAAAATTCACAGACTCCAAAAAAGAACCGCCCGAATCATCTTACATGCTGACCCTGTCACACCATCAAAGCCACTGTTTAAACAATTGAACTGGATGACTATATATGAAAGATTATTTGTTCAAAAAGCAATTCTCACTTACAAAAGCCTAAATTCTGAAATTAACACTACACCAAATCTATTCCAGAGAACAGCTGATGCTACAATTCGAACTACAAGGTCAACGTGTGCTGGTC
>JAVTVY010055267.1:0-29199 GCA_036873755.1 Hanleya hanleyi
GAGCCATAAATTGTGCTATATAAGTTTACTGTCTATAGCGCTACCCAATGAGAAACAAATACCACAAAACTACATGTACATGATAAAGCCAAATCCCCGAATCTGGCCTGGGGCATGTAGATGTGGCAATTAATTCGTGAGAATCTTCCATTCGAAATGAGAATCTTCCATTCGAAACGGAAAGACCTAATAATAGTAAATCCGAACGATTTCAAGACCTAAGACTTTGACCTGGTCTCCTAATAACAAATACTTTCGGAGACTCATTGAACTCTTTCATTTGCAACATACTACATATATGTCAAAGTTTTATAATGACTTCAATATAGCTCGAGGCAAATTAGAAATCAAATTATTCCTAAAACATACAGAATATCGGAAAAGAAAAAATAAACAAAGTATGATTTTCGAAGACTACCGTTAACGAATCATCGAGCTTCTTATGTTATCGTACAATACGATAGCCCAGCTAGTAGGCATATGCGAGGACTTCGATGATTTGTCTCCTATATTTGCTGATTGTACATATCCGCGCGTTTTTAGTTCCAGAGGGGAGGGGGTATTACAAACATGTCATTGTCCTTGTAGGCACTCAGCTACGAACGAGACAGTCCTCCTGTATACATCAACGCCATCATACTGGACACCTTCCAGGGGATCTACTCTAGCATGAAGTAACTGGAACCGGCGTGGAGTCAAGGGGTTTCTAGCAGGATCAAATGTAACATGGGGGTGATCTGTATTCAACAGGACATCAGCAGAAACTCCATTATGTGGGTCGGAAATTCCCCCTGTTTCGTGGAGTGGAATAAGTTGCTGGTAGTTATAAAACAGTTGCAAAGGCGATCTGTTGTTCTCTGTTGAGACTTTCCTTCTGTTGTGGGCGCGGACGAATTCCTGCCACAGCTGGTTAATTCGAGGGATGCATACATAGTGAAGGCAGAATAAATCCGTTTCATTGTCTGGGTCCAGGATCTGATCTCTCTCCATTTTATAGAATACTCTTTGGAAAGGATAATTCACCTGGATATTCAAGTCTTTATTTAACCTTTCTACCCTCTCGTTATGTACAGAGCTTCCGGCAATAACAGGTTTTAAATCTGTGCTTCTCTCATCATACGTACGACGCCATACATTACGTTCTCCCCTCCGTGGTCGGAACGAACCCTAATCGGTAGACCAAACTGATCAACAGCTTGACTAAACAAGGCTACCACTGTGTCTGCGCGGGTGTTGTTGCTGCAGTGGCAATACACGACTAGCCTAGAGAATCCATCAATGCCACAATGGGTTACTAGTTTCCACCTAATCAACTTGATTGCCATCAATATGCCATAGGTAGTTTGGGCAAGGAACATAGTAAACAACGCGTTGGACGGTCTTAGACTTTCGTGCGGCAATGCCCTCGGGGTCGATGGTTTGAACAATTTGGCGAACCTTAAGCTTGTGGCGTTGGACATGCTGCCCGGCTGATTCCAGATGACCCATCAAATATACCTCTCCAGCATTTGGGTGGCGTTCTTTGATGTTTTTTTCTCTTGCGTCAATGCTTCGTCGCTGGCACGGGAATATTTCCTTCTTGTTATTCCCAATTCCCTCACCTTTCGATCGAGTGTGTTCCTTGAGATCCCAATTTGTCTGGATATTTCCGTCATTGTGCAGCCAATATCAATCATATTTCGAATACGATCTCTGTCAATTTCCATCTTCTTCCTAACAGATAATCGTGACTGCAATTAAAAAAAAAAGAATATGTTGTACAGATATCAGATTAATTCTAAAGTCTGTCCAGTTTAATAATAATAATAATAATAATTTCTTTATTTGTCAGCGTGTACAATAAAGTAAAATCTACAAAATGATCAGTATTTCTCTGGGATATTTCTGATCAATCCCATTTGAACAACTATTTAATTATCCCCATAAGTGCTGCGTGTACAGGGTGACGATATAACCTATTGATACTCGCAGCCAAAGGTAGAAAAGTGGTCATTGTCCAGGTGTCGAACCGAACATATACCTATTACATAATATTATGGCCGTATTTTACTTTGTCTGCGAGAGTATCAAAACATTATGACGCCACGCTATGCGACTTAACTCCGGTATATGAAATAAGTTTTATGGCGTAATTGAGAATAGGCAATAATACTTTTTACGGAGATAATTGAAAAGTTATTTAAATACAACGCCATGTACATGACGGAGAATTGCGGACTCATTGTTATAAATTACCGTTATTTCACAGTAAATACATGTTGGAGTTTACAGTACATTTAATCGTAAGTGGCACACACGTAACATAGGTTGATCTCTTTGCGCAAGAGATGGTCAGTTGCAGAAAACATCCGACACTTGCGTTGTACGATACAACATTCAGAGCATTATCAGAACACGCACTGGGACGGACACAGCGGCTAACTTTAATTTTGGGTCTATAGTACTGTTTGGGTTTGGTTTTATCCATCTTCACATTTCAAGTTAAATACTACACAAGATATTTTTTATCTGACTTGGATTTGTGTCGCACTGTTCGGGTAATAATTGCACAGATTCGTTCGTGATTATATACGAAACTTGTGGTGAGCGGTAATTATAAAATACGATGCAACATTTTACAGCTCAAAGCCTGTTAAAAAGTGGTAATTGTAAAACACGGTGCAACGTAATTTTATAGTTGAATGTTCTGCCAGTACATTTACTGTGAATTTGCGGTGTGATTTTACAAGTGCACTTTTCTAGATTTGGGCTTGGTATACTTGATGCAAAAAAAAAGAATAATTTCTAGTTTAATTGAGCCCTTTCGCTCACAGATTCACGATCTGGACTGGAAGAGATGTCATCGTATTTATAATATTAGATTTAATATATAGAGATAATTAGATGGGTATATTTACTATGTCGTCTTGTCAGTCTATAATTCATGCATTTACACTATCTCTGAATTGTGTGCGTTTTGTGTTTACTGGTGTCACTCGGCTCGGGACTTGGTTATCAATAGTTTCATAAATTAGTTTACTGTAACAAACGGTGAAGGGCATTGCATGTCATATATAACTTTAATAGCTTGGAAGATTGTTTCAATTCAATCGAATCACATGAACCATTGCACCTTGCACCGGTAAATTAAATGTAAAAAAACGTGGATTTTAAAATAAATATGTATGGTATGACAGATCAGACAGCATATCGTACAATTACGTTTGACTTTGGCTTTTAGTGAGAAAAAAAAGTAAAATAAAATTGTAATATAGAGTCGATCTTAATTTTCCAGTTTTGATATGTGGGGATTGAAGACTCGTGGGATTGACAAATTTGGGCCGGAGAAAGTGTGGATCAAGAAGCGACATCAACAACGATTAAACCAGCTAGCTTTTTTCTGGAATAGGTGAATGATTAGTGTATGATAATCTACAATGTGCAGAGGAACATCAGATTCCAGGAATTTTGTTGCTTATAGATTTTGAGGAGGCTTTCGATTCTATTTCGTGGCAGATTTTTTTTTTTCAATTTGGTCCATTGATATAAAAATGGATTCGGGTATTTTACAGGAATATTAAATCAGCAGTAAATCAAGAAGGGAATCTTTCGGCTTTTTTGATGTTTGTAAAAGCTGTAGACTGGGAGATCCTGTTTCGCCATATTTTTTTTATCTTATATGCCGAAATTTTGGCAATTAAAATTAGGAGTAACAAAGACATAAAGGGGATAAATCTTGGCGACGTGGAATTAAAAATATCACAATTTGCAGATGATACTTCTCTCCTGTTAGATAGGTCAGAAAAAGATTTTGCCTTATGGAGTCTTCATTTAAAATACTGCCTAAATATAAATTATTTGGAATTCTACAGTGTCCATTCAGCGGTACGAAAATTTAGGAAGAATATAGAAGATGCAAAAACACATGTTTTAATAGCCTCGGTAATTCCTTTCCAGATGAGACTTTTTTTACAAAGTAATCGCGGTGGAAAAGATATTCACACTATCTTAAACAGAAATAATATATTCCTAATAGGTCAACAACCATGGATCTCTGTTTTGTTTACTGTTTTAACTAGACTGAGCAACGGAAACGACTATATAAGTTAAATTTTATTTCAGAAAAGCGTTTGACCATGTTTTGCAATGTAGTATGTTCTGTAAACTACCGCACCCCAGCTTATACATATGGAGATATCACCCTTTCCTCACTCATGGTGTTGTTGTTGTTAGACAATATAAAGCGAGTTAGCCTATTCAGCTATTTTCTATAATTTGTAGGTTCCGAAGCTGGTTTAGTACCCTCCATTTGACAGCTGATAAGACGTGGCGATGTCCTGAAAGTCCCGTGTGGTATAGTTTTGTTCGGAGATAATTACAAAGTTATTTCTTGCGTGATATATTATTAACACGGTACAGTTGCTGTGAATTATTATGTGGAGGTACGTTCCAAATCATCAAATGGCAGACATATGTTGAGTGTTTTAGATCAACTGTATGACTACTGCTTTACAAGTTCTCCGACAGTGTGTTTTGTGGAATTAATAAACATTCTTAGGAAAAGTCGTTCAAGATAAAAACTAGAGCCCTAGGCACTGAAACGGGGCTATTTAAATGTCAAAATAGGCGGTTGGAATAATTCCACTAACTCTTTGATGTTTCATCCCATGGCGAAGAGCCACAAAATTTGTCTAGTCTCACACAATTCGCTCAAAAACGATCTCTGAAGAAATAGTGTAATTGTACATGTACATGTATATATTGAAAAAAAAAGATGGGACAAATTCCTTATTTATTGTGAAACCGATTTAATGATATGATAAATAATGTCTTCTCTGCAATGTTACCAATATTTGTGAAATATTTAACTTTTTCAGCAGGGGATTATAGAAAGCATATCCATCAGTAGTAAATGACAAAAATTCAGTATTGGGATACAATGTAAATGTTTTATCATCAGATGGACTGGAGCTATGCTAGGATTCATCCTCTCATAGCATCATATTATATACATGTACCTCCTGCTGTCAGTTAGTACACCCCAGTATGGGAGGTTACAAGTGATAGAGTAAACACTCTGATCATTGAGTGAATGGAGCTACTGACCTGGTTCATGCATGTGTATAGAGGGTCTGCTAGAGGGGATGTGTGTGTGTAAATCCTCAAATTACATACTGTGAATAAAATTTCTGCAAGAATGGAAGCCTAGAAAACTAGAATTTCTTGCCACCATGGTAAATTTATAAGTATGCCTTAAATTATTTTCTTCTGCGTATATTAAGTGTACTGGATAAAGTTTTTATCAGCCAGCGATTTATGACATCCTCTCAGGAAAACTCTCTACGGCAACCCCAGAATGGTATCCATATTGTATTCATGCTCTAAAGCAGCAAAACTCTGAGAAAATGAGATTTGAGCATACATAAGAATATCAGAAAATATTTAACTTCACTAATACAGACCTGGTGGTGCAAAATCTAGTCAAAATAGTTTGCTAAACTATCTGCAGTATCTGAATAGCTTGAGGACTCTTTTTTCTGCTCTTCCTCTCAAACCCTAAAGCAGTTCAATAAACAACCAGTCACCCTGGCAACGGCACTACTTGTGCTCAAGTTTTCTCTCAGTATTAGAACAGGACCATTAGACCCTACGGTCTACATCGCCCCGTAAAAAGTGCATCCAAGACTGCACGTGATCATCCAAGACTGCACGTGACCACATCGAGTAATGACGTCACATCTTGATAATTTTAGCCAATCTGAAAGAGTGATGTATTCTCCCATCTGTAAAAGCGGGGACTCCCACAACGTATACTCCTTTCATTGCCGAATCTATCATACTGTACTGCTCTACCCCGGTATCTCTCTCCCGTTAGATGGACACACACAGTTTAAGCACGCAATAGTAGGTCACGATAACCTTACATACAGGTCACAACGAACATTCAACTTTAGCCTCGAATATAACGTGGCCTGATATACGCCTATATGGTATCTCGATTTCATAGAAAGTGAACGGTAATGTTAAAATGGTCGTATGACTCTGGGATAGTCACGGCGAAAGGATGGCGAAAATGTTCGGGAAAATCACTTTTATTTTCAGCACAGATGTGCTTAGTCACGTGGTCATTTCGTGTGATCACGTGCAGTCTTATTTAGCCACGTGCAGTCTTGGATAAAATGTTGTCATCTTGAATGTTTTTTTGACGTCTTGGCCTAAAATTACACCTTGAATGAAAATCAACGCTCGTCTTGGACAAAACTTGTTCCGTATCGGACAAGAATAATACCGTTAAACTGAAATATGCCACTAGGCCGCTATACACGTTCTATTTGCCATGTGTATAGTTTTAGCGTTGTAGTTATATTCAGTTCTTTTAAGCTTAGATTACGCCAGTAGTCAGTAGTGGCACTGCTGTTCTTGTCTTTTATAATTATATTATTGTTTAGGGACTCATGGAAGACAGGTTTCATCAAATGTGCCTCCTCCATAAATAGAGTATTATAATAATTATTAGAAAAAGCAGAAGACTGGGACACCCTAAAATCAGTTCCAAAGTTCCAAAGCTCTCTCAAGCTCCATCTCCGAGTTCCAAGCTCCACCTCCAAAGCTTTAAGATTCCATCTGTTGTAGTGCTGGTTAAGATATGCTATAAAATGTTGTGGATTCAGATTTAAGGTTTTTATTACCTATAACTTTTATTTTCCTTAAAATGCGGCCATGGATGTTAAATGAGGTCTTACAATGTATATGTTCAGTTTTCCTCATTTTTCTCAATTTTTGGTTGGGATATAAGTTCCGGTGATTAGAATAGTTACAGTTCGAATTCCTTCTGACTGGAAGGTTGTAGTGTGCCTTGCGCAAGGCCTAATGGAACCACTGTGCACTTCTTAAAACAATTTAAACCCATGAACTGTTTGACTGGCGTTATGATTACTGCAAAATATTGTTTTAATAGCCGTTCGAAACAATTGGCAACAGAATATTAACTAGAGACTAGTCGGTTTGAATGAATATATTTCTCATGAAATAACTTGATAATATAGAATTTTATGATGATAATAAGCAGGAAACTATCCTTGATATCACCCTACATGTACTCGCAATTTCATTAGGACAATGAGACAAGTAATATCTCATACATTGTACCCATCTATCAAAAATGAATTGCAAAATTAGGACTAAATAAATTAAGGGAGCATATCTAAGGCGAATATGTGTGAAAGATGAGTTTGAATTTGAAACATTCTCATAGTATTAGGAGAGACGTTGGCACTTTTGTACTTTTCCCAGGGCATTGTCCGATCACGCCAGTTTAAGCCAAGTGTATTGTGATACGCATTTATTACATCTTGAGCTTTCATTCTCCAGATGACGACTTTACAACGATTATTATGGATTAAGAATACTGATCAGTACGGATAAGATATTTTGGGAAAATCATGATGTCTTGCCGGACTAACAAATTATTTCTAACAAATTATTATCCTTGTCTAAATATTTATTCATTCTGTGCATAGGGGGCCTATATATAACGTCCGGCGTAGATAATAAATAACATACCAGTATGTGTTTACATGTCGACCTTGTTCCGTGTGGGACGGTTCATATGTTTCAGATTCGCTTTCCCTCTGTTCCATCTCATTTCGGTCGTTTGGTACGGGTTCAAACTGATACGGCAGAACGTCGAGATGTCCGTTTATGTCATCTGTATATAGATCATCATCACTGGCATGGTTTCGAATCGTTTTCGATTAATTATACAACCATATACGCGATGGAGTAATCGCAAATCCACAGCTTAATATATAGCGCTGACAGCTATCTACAGGAGACGCTCGCCTGTCTGACGTCACAAGGTCACGTGACGCCTAAGCTCATTAACGGGTTAACTGACGGAAATTGAGCTACAGGTCTTTGATTAAAAAGGCTTAAATACGCTCACAGGGGACAAGGAATTTTTTTTTTAAAAATTTCTTAATTAAGTACTAACTGTTCTGACACATATTCCAGAGAAAAAAAAATAGTGATTAAAATCCTTTAATATTCAATTTATTGTCTTTTCCCAGAAGCCAGCTACATATTCAAGTGCGAATCTTTTCTAATTAGATGATATTATAAAGGTGCTAAATATTGAATATATTGTCTTTCTCGGACGCCAGCTAGATATTTAACTGCGAATCTCTTCTAATTAGATGATATTATAAAAGTGTTAAATATTGAATATAGATGCTATTAAAGTATCCCACTTTTCTGCCTACTGCGGAGTTTAGCAAAAATATCTGCACAATATTGCCAATTATGCTATATTGCACCATGTTAAAGCATAGGAAATTTGAAAAAATATATCAAAAAAAAACAATCCTGCACCTAACTCCTCTTCTACGCCCTAACTTGATCAAGTTGCACAGCCTCCCGACCCCGAAAATCTTTTAGATTGGATTTCTTTAAGAGAGAGAGGCTCAGTTTCTGTAGCCCATAGCTATTCTGGAGAGTTTCATGACCGCTTGACCACAACTGTAGTCGTATGTACAAACAAATGGAGATCGCAATCAAAACTATAACAAGATTGCATGGAGCTTTGGAGCTTCAGAGAAGGAAGTGTGGTCGCTGAAGTTTTGAAGGCTAGTTTTCCTGTAATTTACGACACATTTCCAGAAGTGTATGGTTTAAAGTGATATATGGTGTTGATATAGCTATATAGAGTTAGGTTGACCTTTCTCTGTATCAATGTGCTAGGGCAACTTGACATAGATATGTCCACAAATTTGATAATCTCGTGTGTATCTTTGAAGCCTCCACAGATTGAGGCAGTATTTATGCAGGTGCTTGTGAAATAAATTTCATTTTACAAACTGATATGGAGATCTACATGAAGGGGATTAACTTGGGGAACTTGGCAAACAGAATGAACAGGAAGAAGGGATAATGTTTGTATTAAACACTAATCATTTTGCTATGATCATGTTGATGAAACACACCAATGGAAATGAGAAAACTGGTGGAGGGCATAGTATCAACGTTAGGGTAGGGGGTGGACCTTCGTATTTAACATAACTCAGCTACTGTGAATCATGCAAATGATCCATTATTTCTTCATCGTAATGATTTTGGAGGGTAATCGTATATATTAGAATGACTGGGGGTGATTGATTTTTAACCATCAGTGTGATTGAATTATGAATTATGGTGGACACTATGAGGCCGGTCACACTCAACCAAAATTTCTTTGAAAAATGCGATGCAAGTTACGAAAGACTATTGTACCAGACGTTTATGGTCTTGGTGATAAATACAAGAAATTTGATGACCGGTCGCATTTGTAAAAGATAGTTCGGTCACGTATCATCGGCTTATTGCTAGATAATTGAACACAGGTGTGTTGGCTGAATAGCCCCAGTCCAACCATCCACGTGGATTCTACATTTGTTAGTACACACACAGCTCAAAACGTTCTGTTCAACAGAATTTTTAACAAATCATCCTATTATTTCTCTATAAAAGCATGATAATGTACCCGCTCTACTACTCCCTTACTTTCTCTGATGATCCCACAGCTATCCTGACGCGCATTCACGGATTTCCGACTTCCAAAAATCTATTAGATGGGCTTTTAAATTTGAGAGAGGAGGATGGTTACTTTCTGTGACCCCATAACTATCCAAAATTTTATGACAAAATAAGAAAGATATAAAAAATTATAAGACGGGCGTGTGTAATCTATTCCCCCCACAGATTGGCGGTATTGAATATTTCCACTGATGGGCAGGATTCTCTTCCGTTTAAAGTTATTTTCCTTAAAACGATCGGTGCTATCCTGATGGATGTTTTCAAAAACTTCAGATCCCCCCAAAATTTGGTTTCAGTAGGTGTTAGCTGCGACTTATTTTATTCATCGACCCCATAATTATAACCCGTGGGCTCCACAACAATTCAACACATGTGTCGAACAGGCTGGACAGATGAACTAAACAGTAACATTATAATAAGGGCTGATTGGCGATGGCGTATGTGTAACTCTTTTTCAACTACTAGATGTGTATCATATCCGAGAGTTAGAGCTGGGAGCTTTTGAACTCGGGCTTGGAACTTTGGAGGTGGAGCTTGGGAGAACTGGAGCTTCGAACTACGGAGGTGGAGCTTGGGGGAAGTGGAGCTTGGAACTACGGAGCTGAAACTTGGAACTTTGAAACTGGGCACTAGGGAACCTTGGGACTTGAAACTTGTTTTAGGGTGAAGACTTACCCATCAATCTGATTGAAACCCCATCAATCTGATTGAAACCAGATCTAAACAACGTTTTATTTGATCTAGTTTTAAACAGTTGAATGCTGATTTTCCCCTTCAATTTTAATAAACAGTCATGTCGGCGGGTGCATTGACACGCGCCTTTCTGTGTGATTTTGCGGTTTGTAATCTCACTCTCAAGCCTACACTTACAGTATTGAACATATTTTTAACTATTGATAACCATAAGTTTTCCAAGAGAGGACCATTGCTGTGCCGGGGCATTTGTTTTGTCTAAGGATTAAAATGGACAGACTTCCAGAGCTGCAGATCTCTATGAATACTAGTTACTAATATTGATGCAGAGCAGATTGAATACTGGACTGATGAGATATATGGGGTGGGAAATACTGACGTCCGGCGAATAAAGAGCAAACTTGACTCCACAGTAAAAGTCTCCCTCGAGATCTCACATTCAGACTAGAATACGGAGGATTCTAACACGTAGCCTTGGTATCTCAGACGCGCCTTTATTGCAGTTGTTCATGTGAAAACTATTAAGTAACCACAGGGCCCTTAGCACCGGCTTAAGCGGATTTAGACACGCTAGCTCGGGAGTTGTGTTGATAGATCAGCTCAAAATAATTAACTCATTTGTGTATCGAGGGCATCTGGTGGAGACTAATTGCCGCAGAGCCGAATAATACCGGAGAATGATATGGTTGTATAGTCTAAGGAATAATGTGTATTTTTATAATGGCTTGGGACTTGATGGATACTGGTTACTAATATGTTATAAATGTATTATACGTCTGCTACAGACGTCTGCAGATTGCGAGCATATACTGTTCCGGTTTCATTTGTTTTATCTTCAAGTTTTGACTGACAATCTTTTCCATTGTCTTTAAACAGTGGACAAATGAGTCTGTATTCAGTCTACTTCATGTGAGAGTCGTCTGTTGTTTTACACAACTGCTCTGGTGAGTTTGGGAAGTTGCGGCTGGGCAGACGCCGAGAAACAAAGAATGCAGCCACTGAATGAAGTCATATTTTCAAGTTTTTTTTCGACCAGATATCCGAACTCGTTTGTACGTTCAAGACAGAAAGAACAATAATTCAAGGACAAAGTGTTCGATTATTGATACCAGCTTAAGCGTCTGCGTGAACCCAATCAAGACATAATCTCAAAATAGGTTTGCCCGGGCCTGTACATGTACATAAGTTGTTGTTTTATCGAGACGTTGGCAGTCGATATATATTATGCGGTCTGAATATATTGTACAATTTGATGCCATTGTCCAACAGAATTTTTTTATTCAGCGAGCTCAGGTGTTTTTATTTATCATTTCCATAGAGGTGTGTATAGGTAGACATATTTACAAATTTCACACGGGGGACAAATCAGTTCTGTGCAGAGTTCCGTTTTAATACATATATAGATCTACATACTTTAGATTTTTGTCGAAAATCTAAACTTACAATTCTATGAACCAGTTCCTTGGTGTTCAGCATGCGATATCTACCAGTATTATCAAAATATTGTGTTATGGGTTCATGTTGTGGTTTTTGTTAACTAGTTAAGGGGTTTCGTTACCTTTCGTTCACCGGAAGTCACCCGATATATCCCACAAATTAGCCTACATTTAGGTCTATATAGACAAATGAACATTCATATGAATTGAGAATCAATCATGAACCAAGAATGTACATCAAAACAGTCATCAACAGCTACTTACACCTACTATCTGACGAGAAAAGTCAGATTTATACTGGATTTTCGGCCCACCTACACTTCGGTTTTGAAGTTTTCTCCAATCTGTTAACCCTACTTTCTGCGCTATCTCCGGAACGACAAAAATGGAGAGCTGAAACTCCGTGACTTTATACTTTATCATATTGGGGTCATTTTGAGCCTATTTGCATAATCCCGCGAAGAGGGGATCATGGGTAAATTCAAGATGGCGGCCAGGTGGGGTACCAACAAAAAGTATTTTATTGCACATCACATTAATATTTACTAATTTATAATGCTGTGTTTGCGGAGAAATTGCATAAATAAAAAATTCGAAAACTCTGACCGAAAAATCGACCCAAAAATGCCGTTTTTGAAAATGACGCGGCCATCTAAATGACGTCACTGTGACGTCATCAACGCGGCCATCTTGGATTTCTTTTTACATTTTCTGGTAAAGTATGACCCAAAGGTATAGTGTGGTAAGTTTCAGCCCCCCGGCTCAAGCGGTAAGGAAAATAATTAGGGCCTCCCACCCACCAAGGTCTGGACAGGTCCAAAAAAGCCCAGCGATTTTTGCATTTTTCTCTATTGCCAGAAATCGGCATGGTGAAGGACCCATGTTTTGTGGCTACTTTCAATCAGTAATACATGCGGTAAAAATATGAGCAAAGGAATTGAATGTTCACCATGTTATTTTTCCCCAAGACAGCATGTTGAGTGCACATTTTTGACTGAACCGTAAAATCCCGTTGAAATTCATGTTAGTTTTTAGATTCTCTCCTTCATACGAAAATGGTTTATGAAATACCATACTTGATCAAAATGTATGATTTTTGGATATGCTCTCAAGTATTACTTCAATATAACACTAATTTTGGAAGCCTTGCGTCTGAAAGGTAACGAACCCCCTAAAACAACTGAAGCCTTTATCGATGTAGACTATGCAGCGATAAGAAATGAGTATGATTTAACGTCGCTTTGTACAATATTTCAATCATATCACGACATATCAGTACTATTACTTTTTACACCCGATACCCCAAGGATATGTCTGCATGGGAACCCCACGGGACGATAGAAATGTGTCAATTATTATATCTCAACAATAAAAATAAGCAAGTTAATCTCGGGTTTGCAATATCCTTGGACAATACTCCCTGGTCCTGATAACAGCAGGCGGTGCATTTACGCATAGCTGGCCGTATGAGTTTTGGCTCGTTAATCGGGTATCTATTTAACCTAGGAAATATTTTTAATAGACGATAAGTGGAATATTTCCATCCTGGTTCTTTCTGGGAAGAGTAGGAAAAGTTTATTCATATTTATCATATTTACACCAGTTATCAATAGATAAAAACGCCGTCCTATGCTAAAGAGATAGTGAAAGACCAGGTGAACGAACTAGGACACCCGGTAACCCACTCGTCAATGCACCTGTCGCTGCTATCGGGGCAAGATAGTATTGTCTAAGTATTAACTCGGATTATGGTACAAACCTGGGATTAGACACTCAGCTTTATGACAATAACAATACAATGTTCAGCTGATATCCAGAGCTCACTCCAATCGGTGGGGATTTGATTGACCGAGGCTCATGCACACAAAAGTGCGCGTCTCATATTTCGCTCCAATCTATACATGACGGTATAGGTACAGCGAATGGGAGATTATCTGATACCAAGAGGATGTTCAGATATCATGAATTCCACCGTGACGGAATCACCGTTGGGAAGACTTTCTTTTTATTCAAAGCCATGTACTCGGAAGTTCCGTGGTCATACCCATGTAGTTTCATGTTTAGCTTTCTATTCTATATGACATCTGTTTACGGATCCACGAAAAATCTACAGATGATCCAACATTTTCAGTAAATCATGCCTCGACATTTTCGTGATTGAATTAACTGAAGCGTACATGACTCTTGACTGATATTGCTTATCTGTTTTTGCTGCTCTGTTTCAATCTGATTATACTCATATGACACCTCTTACTAACATACAGTACCCAAGGATGATCAGATTTTTCCTCGTGAGAAAAACGCGATTGGATCATCACAGGGGTTAAATATAGTCCGTGACGGAATCACCAAATAATCGTGACGGAATCACGAGTGCGCTTTTCAAATCTGTACTGTAAAAGAGCTTTATTAATTACATATTTTCTCAAAAAAAAATATTCCTATAGAATGAATTTATCACTTCTACTTATAAAATTAAAACTCTAAACTGTTATTTTTACCAAGGTATACAGTTCCCGCCACATGCATATCTTTTCTACAGATGTTTCAAAATAGTACCGGTATAGTTTTCAGTAAAATGCAACTTTTCTTCCTTGACAATTTCGAATTTCCCGAGTTCTTCAGGTTCAAAAATTGCGGGAAAAATATTTCGCGATTAAATCTCTGTTATTGACGTGTCCCTGGAGATTATGTGAAGCGAATATAAAAAACAGCATGCTAATATTTGGTCTACGAAAGAATGTGGAGTAAATTTTACGCGAAAAAGGGCTGTTTTAGCGATGTCCGCTTTTTCGCGGAATTCATGAGATGACGATTCCAGCTAAGACTACTAATATTCAGAACGCTTCCAGCTAAGACCTATTGATATTCTGAACGATTTCTATTATTGGCCATCCCTACACTGTAATTTTTTACTGTAAATGTGCAGTAAGGTACTGCTTTCTTTCACAGTAACTTACTGCAAAACATAATTACAGTATAATACTGTAATACAGGCAATAGTTTACTGCATATACTTTTTTAAATACAGTATTTATTGGCATGAATATAAAATACAGTACACTTAACACATTTACTGCAAAATTGGCATAACTTATTGCTTTATTTTACTTTACTGCAGAATAAAATTTACAGCATACAGAACAATATTTTATTCGAAGAAAATTAAAGTAATTCGCCGTACTGTTTCATATACAGCAAGTTCATGCATCTTTAAAAGAAATATATTTTGTATTGCTTTGATTGTGAAATATTGTGAAATATAAGTACAGAATATACTAATGCAAATTAAGTGTTCATCAATTCATTATTCTTTGTCTGTTTCTGGGGTAAGGATGCATGATCAACAACATGCGTCTATGTGAACTCGTAGACATTCAAAATATCTAGTATACGAATTATACTGATCGCCACGTTGTTTCACAGCAAGTTTGTAAAATTCAATGTTATGGAAACTCCGTAATTTTGAAGGAAACAAAGTTACAAAGTCGCAAAGTTTCGGCTCTCTATAGTATGCTTCATTTCGGAGCACGAGAGATCCCCCAAGGCCACATATGGTTTAGCCTACCTGATCTGGGGAGAGGCGGATCCCCTCTGGTCTTCATCACCACCCCCCCCCCCCTTTCTCCTTCCCCAGTTAATTCTTATCATCGCCTAGAAACGGAGTAGACAGAAAATTTCTGACTTCATAGCTCATCATATTGCGATAAAAAGTTTTAGCCCATTCAGATTTCAGATTTCCTGGTTTAAATGGGCATTTTAATTCGTAAATCGACGGGGCCCGAAAATAGGCGGAAATATGGCTTCCTGGAAGGTAAAGCCACTTTGACATCATGGCGCCCATTATTTTAAAGTAAACTGTACAAGGGTTAATAATACAACGATAATAACTTCCACAATGTAATACGAGTGGGCGAACATATATCCAAAATCATCATATCATATATATTAATTTAATAAATCAGTGCCAGTTTGGTTCAAAGGGGCTTAACTCTTATATCGGAGTTAAAAAGTGACTGTTTCTGATTGTTTTTCTTGTGTGATTTATTTAATCTGATAATGGTGCCCATTTAAATGAGTGAAACTGACGTGAATAGCTCTCTGGTATATCTAAAATCATGTATGTTGGTGTTGGGCGTATGATATAATATAAGGAAATGTCGAACACTAGTTTCAGCACCTTCATATATGTATGTACAGTGGTAGTACATTCCGTCTTCAATACAGTTATAAGTTTATCTCCTTGACAAACAGACAGTAACTTGTCATATTGTCAGGAAAACCCATGATAAGAAAGGAATATTCTTCCTTTCTGTTTCTTCGTGGTTTTCTTTTTTTCAGAAATATCTGTCTGAAATCATATAAGAAGTTTACAGTAACAATATATTATTGCACTATTACAGTAAGTTACTGGCACCTTTGCTGCCAGTAAGTTACTGTAATAATTACAGTAATATCTTACTGTAAATTTTACAGTAAGTTACTGGCACCTTTGCTGCCAGTAACTTACTGTAAAATTTACAATAATTTTTTTACAGTGTACCACAATTCGTCATTTACAGGATGCCTGTAAATAATATATACCATGGTATAAAATGCCAAGCCTGGTACAAAATAATTACAGGCATCCTGTAAATACGAATTATGGCAGGCTTGGCATTTTATACCATGGTACAAAATAAATTACAGGCATCCTGTAAATACGAATTATGGCAGGCTTGGCATTTTATACCATGGTATATATTATTTACAGGCATCCTGTAAATGGCGAATTGTGGCGATGGCCAACCATAGATTCCAGCTAAGACCTACTGATATTCATGCAGTCTAAATTTAAGTGATTCAAGGACACAGAAATAAAGGTTAATGATTTTATATCAAATATAAAAGGAAATTGGAACGTTCAATTTTCTATTCTCCGACTCTTGGAAGAAAGAACGAAAATTGAATAGAAGCGTTCATTTTTTGGCTTTTGATTCTTCAAGTTGATGCGAAAACTGAACTGCCAAGTGCTATCCGGACCTCTGCATCCGTTTCAGCGTCCATTTTTCTCATTTTTGATTGTCTGACTCGTGAAAAGCGTCCAATTACTTCGTCGAGCGTTCAAATACTGTTTTTTAAATTATATTTTTCAGGTTGAGGAAGAAAATTTGAAAATAGAACTGTTAAGTGTTGTACGGGCCTTATTGCCATAATTCTCCATCAGTTACAGCGTTCCTTTGTTTGGATTTTAACAAATACGAAAATTGCGACGTACCGTTTCAAATTTTCATTCGAAAAGATCGAAAACTGAAAATTGAGCGTTCGATTTTCTATTATTAATTATTAAATTTGTGAAATAAGAAGGGTTACAGAGACATATAGTCACTTTATATATACTGTCAATTATCTGGCTTACAACTCGAATGATCAATAAATTAATTAACCTTACCGTAATTTGGTCTGTATCGGAAAGGTTGCTTTCCTGGGCTGCGCCAAAACCAAGCTCTTCGGGATATCTTTGAGCGGGTACATCACTCACTCCTGGTATATTTCGTGTTTCAGGTGACAAAGTCCTTGTGATCCGTGGGCAAGACATAATGAATACTAATAATAATAGCTTTCTATAAATTCTGTGCTGCTGCGAATAACGCTGGTAAAAAAAGTTATCATTCTCGTGGGAAAGTAAGAAGTACTTGAATGAAATTGCCCGATAATATTCACAGATGACCCACAAATTAGCGCGTGTTTACAATACCGCACATGAGAATCTGCGGAATGATTTAGACCCTTGGTACACTTGAAGAGGCTTAGTGTGACATCATCAGTTTTGCGGTAAACGTATCGTAACTCATTAACATACTATAACTGGGATATCTATATGTGAGACTTTCTCAGTTCAGTATTTGTAAATCCGGAGTTAGAGGAGGACTGGATATATATATATCCAACAGCACATTTTGAAATATTTATATATCAGTAAGATACGTTACCTTGGATATATAAATAAGAAATCGTTTGTCAGGAATATATATATATTGTGGAGGAATTTATATCCCAGAAATAACACAACGAGAGATATATATATCTTGAAATCTAAAATAGGTATTTATAAATTTTTCTCGGATTTTATTCGCTGATATAGGATTTAAAATTGACTAAAGTTGGTGTTTATTTCACGCTCATTTTTTGCAAATTTATATATCCGACTGCTAAATACCCGATATTTATATATCCGACTGCTAAATACCCGATATTTATAAATCAGTAGATTAAATCAGAAAGTGACAAACGGCGCCTCATACATGTGTGGTGGTATGTATGGCCTGTACATCTACTCGGACGTGGTCGATGCACACATTGTCGGCGACAGCAACGTACCTCTACTGCGAGTCTGCCCGGTGATAGGCAAGTATGGAGCTCAAGTCACCCACAGTTTCAGACATATTGTGTATCGGTCAGTCAGATCGATATTAGCTCCATCGTCATCGATATAAGAGACGACACCGGTCAACCGATTGCATTCGAGCGTGGGAAAGTGGTGCTGACACTTCGTTTCCGTCAAGCCCGAGCGGTTCACTTTGCATAATGAAGGTGCCTTATCAATGCCATACAGCCAGTTACGTCGATCATTACACCAAACAGGCCGGGGGTAGCTTTCCTGTCTTTGCAGGTACACGCATGCAACGAGGACATGGGCTGGGGAACATACTCGGGAGCATCGTCAAAACGTTCCTCCCCTTGGTGACGCGTGGAGTTAAAGCCATCGGCAAACAAGCGGTACGCAGTGGACTGCAAGTCGCGGGTGATGTCTTGGGCGGTGCGGCACCCAAAGAAGCACTGAAACGTCGAGCCAAAGAAGCAGGAGGCGTCTTGGTCGCCAAAGCACAGCGCACCGTAGGGAATAAAAGACCTGCACCACCGGGACCACGCACCAGTCGACGACCGACCCAGCGACGACGCACATCGAAGACCCGGGATATCCTTTCTTAAAGATGGCTTTCATCCATGCCGAGTCGTGTCCTTCTACCAACAGTGAATTTGATTTATGGACCGTCCCACCTACTCAGACCAGTGCCGAAGAGGGTCAATGGGTGGAACATCTGCCCCTTTCCAGCATTACAGCCACAGGCCCCATTGAATTCACCATCACCAACGCAGATACGACCTACCTGGATTTAGCCCATACGTACCTATATGTTTAAATATGGGTCAGTCCTCAAAGCAGATGCACCCGTGGGTCCAGTGAATCTCTGGCTTCATTCGCTATTCCAGCAAGTGGATATAGCCCTCAGTGATAAACTGGTGAGCGCCTCGACGAACACGTACCCGTACCGAGCCTACATCGAAATACTGTTATCCTACGGGCGTGACGCTAAAAGGTCGTATTTGACAGCCCCGTTGTTCTACCGAGATACCCCAGACAAGATGGAAGCGAGTCCTGATAATGACGGCTACACGGAGAGAGTGGATTTCACAGCAGAGAGTCAATCGGTCGATATGATGGAACGTCTGCATGCGGACTTATTCATGCAGGACCGATACCTCTTGAATGGAGTACCTGTCAAAATACGACTAGTGCGGGCAACGCCTGCGTTTGCCTTGATGGCCCCGAGTGAGGACCTCGAGTATAACATTGTCATCCAAGAGGCAAGTCTGTTTGTACGCAAAGTGAAACCGAGCCCAGGTGTACAGTTGGGGCACATCAGAGCCTTGGAGAAAAAACCAGCCCAGTACCCGATTCGACGAGTACAGACCAAGGTCTTTTCCGTTCCTAAAGGCAATATGATTGTCAATCAAGAAAACCTGTTCCTGGGGGATTTGCCCAAGCGTTTAACCCTAGCCTGTGTGGAGAACGTCAGCTATAATGAGACTCTCTCGAGGAATCCGTTCAACCTAAAAGCGTTCAACATCAATTTCGTGGCCCTGCATGTGGATGGCCAACAGGTACCGGCACGACCTTTACAACCTAATTTCGGAACGGACGATTACATCCGGAGCTATCTGAACCTCTTCACAGCAACTGGCCAAATCAACCAAGACGAGGGAAATATGATCAGTCGAGACGATTTCGGCAAAGGGTACACCTTGTTCTGTTTCGATCTGACTCCCACCTTAGACAACGATCATCAACTGAGTCTCGTCAAGAAAGGCAACTTACGCTTGGAACTGCATTTCGGGACACCTTTACCGAAAACCATCAATGTGACTTGCTACGCTGAGTTTGACAACATTATTCAAATCGATAAAAGCCGTAGCGTCCTCTGTGACTTTGCCACCTAACATGGATACAGACCAGATACGCACCGTGCTGGAGAATGATCCAGGGACACGCATGGTCTTTCAAGGAGTGTTCGCCCGAGACGTGTTCCCATTAGACCGTGTGTATCCTGCTGCTTACGTCCTGAATACAGACCCGATGGATCGACCCGGTCAACACTGGGTGGCCGTGTACTTGACAGAAGAGCAGGGCGAATACTTTGACCCGTACGGCCTACCACCCCTCCATTCCGATTTAACAGATTTCATGGATCAAGGCACAGAGACGTGGTGTTGGAATACCAAAACGTTGCAAAGGCTGACCAGTAGTGTGTGCGAACAATATTGCTTGTTTTACCTGTACCATCGATGTCGGGGACATTCCATGCAAACGATCGTCCACATGTTTGACGAGTACCCGAAGGCCGAGGACCGAGATGTACACGTATATGACTGGGCCGCCCATCATTTCAATGTACAAGTCCCGTTCTGGGCTTGAATTCTTTCAATGTACAAGCCCCCTCTGTGCTGGGCTTCAGTTCTTTCAATTACAACACATATAAGGGAAGTGGGAAGAGGTGCCGACATACTGGCAGACCCACATGACTTCACAGTATAGTCTTCCGGTTAACCTATTCTAAAGCACATACTAAGAATCTAACGATTCTTGATATGTGTTGTATCTCAGGTACGCTTTTATTGTACCTGTTCATGTGGCAACTTCGATGATATGACCACACGGCCCCTAGCACCGGCATAAGCGGTATTAGATACAAATTTAGAGAGCTATGATGGAAATGCTCTGACAACTCGCATATTGGTAATTGGTGAGCTGTTTCGCTGTGACAACTCGTACACTGGGGATTGGTGAGATGTATCGTCGTCAGATGAAAATGACGGCATTTAACACAAAAGACTAGCCTGTAAGGCCCGATGTCGACCCAGCATCAACTTCCCACAAATGCCAACATATATCAAAGACCAAAAGGTCTGTACAGGCCCTTTGTTCTGGGCTTCAGTTTTTTCACGTGGTTGTTCTCACGTTGTTGTTGTTCACTGAATAAAAAATGAGATCTCACCAAAAAAAAAAACCCCTGTCTTGTGTGTTTTCTGTGTAAGCATGAATGCCCGATGTGGGGATTCAGTCAATGAATAGCCAACCTGTGGCCTAGGATAATCCGCGCACTTCCGGTGATGTCGCGCACTTCCGGATAACCCGCGCGCGCGCGCTGCGGCCGGGGCGGGCCGGGCCGGGCCGGATGTTGAAAAGGACCCGGATGTTCTAGTACATGCATTCCATACGTCTAAGGTCTAAGGAAAAATTAGAACTCTCCTGTGTTCGGGGTCAAATGTAACCCATCAATACCCAGACTAAAACCAACATAGGCGTTAAGACCTTGATATAACCTGCCCGGAGCGTGAACAAGTGAACAAGAATGTATATACAAGTATATAAGAACGTGAAACTGGTGCAAACAAGAATTAAGGTGAACGTATGTATATAGAGAGAAGTCACAGTGGAGTATATTTCACAGACCAAGTCATCGAACTGCCGTATATAGAGTACTAATTCAAAAGAATGGAGTTCACAAACAAACTCATGGTGCAATGAATATAGAGAGTAATTTAGAGTCCAAATACGTATGTCCATTAGAATTCACAAGTCCGGGTATACCGTCAAAGACAATATATGTAGTATTCACAAGTCCAGGTACGTCGTACTGACTCCATCGGAAAGGACTTTGCGTTTCGGGTAGAAAAATGTGAAGGCATCTCCTTTCTGGATGTATGTTCGCATTTGGTGGTCGACGACCCGGAAACCTCGGTTAGTGCCACTCGCACTGGCTTGGCTTTGGAGCACGTCCAGGTAGAGGGCTTTGTCGATGGCCGGGTCACGCCGGTTGACTCGTTTGCAACTAAACTTGTTGTTTCCATCTCCACCGTAACAGAAGTATGTTTTGGACGACAGGGCGATCATGGCATCTCCACTCCACTCTAACTTAAACAGGCCTGGAGTCCGCTTGTCGTACTGGTAATGGTCGCGCCAGGGTAGCCACTGGTCCCGTTCCGCCTCATACTGCGCACGTAATTCAGGCTTGACGAGTGACTCCCAATCCGCATTAGAGACGGCCATATAGGCAGAGTCCGTGTCCATCTGCATGAGTTGCCAATCGGATGGATCGAAATACACACCCATGAAATCGTATAAAAACTGGAGCATCCTCAGCTTGGCCACCTGGTATACCATACATCAATTTGGAGGGGTAGGTTGTAACGGATGGTCTTTTTGGCTGAAGTGACTTCATACGTATCCTCATCGATGACGTCGACGGACAGAAACAGAGCCGAGTTGATCTTTTTGCGGGCTTGTTTGGTTGTACAGATATTGACGTTGACATGCTTGTCTTGGTTCGTCACCGTTTTGCCATAATAGCCATTGCCCGTCAACTTCCACGATTCGCCGATAATGGCCTTACTGGGATCTTGATCGCCTTGACGACGGGCAGACGTGACGGTATGGGCATTCCGCGCAAAACAGGCGTTGGGTATATACTGTATCACACGCCCGTCACTTCGAGGCCGTGGCTCATGTACCACTGTAGTAACGGGGTACCCAGCAAGATTTTCTCTCCCCACATGCTCCCAATCAGCATTCGACGAGGTTGTTGAAGTACGTCTTGTTCCTCAGCATAGGCGCCCATGGTCTCCCCAATCTCAGCCCGACTCACCAGCGTGTTCTTGAAAATAGGCGGGCACTGGCCGAATCGTGGCTTGAGGTTGTCCACAAGGTCGCATTCCACAAATCCGTACAGGGCCCCGGAACGAACGGCGTCGAAAAGCTGTTGCAGGGTCAGGAGTGGTCGGCGACTGAGGGGGTACTCGCGCGCTTTGAGGAAGTCGCGTAAGTGTGGGAGGGCCTGGCACATGGTGTGAAATTCACACTCCCACAGTTCGATAAGATCGTACCCCAACTCTTTGACGTAATCTCCATTCTCCACCACTTCTGCCCGTAGTTCTTCTGCCGATTTTCCACGTCGTTCGTTGAAACGCCCAGCGCTGAAATGACATTGGTGGCCGTGCCAGTAACAGCCATAAAACTGGAATACGGTGGGCTTATTGTGGATAATAGCAAACCCATCGACGGGGAGTCGGCGATCTCCTATGCGCTTCTCTGTGGCGTTGGTTTGATGGCGTATATAAATTCCACGTCGATCGGCTTCCCAGTCCAACCACTGGTCAGCAAGATGTTTGTACGGCGTACGTTGAGGTGTGTAATGTCGGGCATCCGCCAACCAGCGCGTATAATGACCGCTGGGCATGGGTTGGGCGAGAAACCACAGATACAGGGCATTGGCATCGAATCCAATGATTTTGGCACAGGGTTTCCCATTTGGAAGGGTGGTGACGTCTTTCTCGTGGTAGCGATGAAAAATAAGGCTGGGCCCGCCGACGATGTTCTGCTTTAAGCAATCATACATGTCCTCGTCTTTTTGTTGTATCAGCGAAAAGTATGTACGACAATCTTCAAAAAGATGGCGAAGCGCGAGGCCCGGTAAACTCAAGCACTCCTTGAATATGTCGACGTGCATTAGGATAGGTTTACCAGAAGACTATTCTGTGAAGTCATATGACGCAGTCAGTATGTCGGCACCTCTTCCCACTTCCCTTATATGTGTTGTAATTTGATGTCGGAACAGCTTAACCATTTTCTCGGCCGCTTCGAGGAAAGAAACCACATCTAAGTTGTTGTACCATATGAGGAAATCTCGCAAGGTCTGCATATGTTTTTCGTCCATACCTGCTGTAGTTCCCGGTACGTGTCTTCCGAACATTCCACCTGCTTCAGATCGTCAGAGAAAGCGTCCCGGGGTGGCAACTGTGTTTCCTCCAAGCGGTCGAGCGTCGACATATAGGTGTAAGGGAACCTCCCTTTGGTTTGTGCACAGTCATAGGCCTTCACCCACTGATCATAGCTATAACTGGGAGCTAAGTAGTTGGGTACATCCAAGAAATGGAGTGATGTGGTGGTGAGGGCCATGTGGTTATTGATCTTTTTGATGACGGACTTGATGGTATTGGACTGGGCCAAGTAAGGGTAGAGAAATTCCTTCACCATGTTGAGATCGTATCGACCCGAGTTAAAGCCGAGCACGGGTAACTGGCCTAGGTATTGCAGGAAGCGGGCTTTCAATTTCTCCGCATACCGCCTCTGTAGGGGTACATCCTGTGGCTGAATGTTATCCGTCTCCTCGGTCCCCGACTCCGTCTCCGACTCTTCATCGTCGCTGAACGACACACCAAGTGTAGGCATTCGGTCGTCGAGTTGGTCCAGTACGTCCTGGAACTTGGACACCAATAGTTCCGTACTAGCCGCATTGACTTCCTCTAAATACACCATCATCCGGGTAATCAAGTCATGGGAGTCCCCCGACGACACGAAACAGACAGGCGCAGCGTCATAGCCCGGGACGTTGGTGGAAATGCTGACACTCAGAGGAATATGGCGCTGTGTCCACTGCGTTTTCGCCGAGGCCGCTTCCATCGGTTCCAAAATCGCCTCGAAATCATAACATGTCCGGTATGGAAAATAACGATGCTCTTCCGGTATGACAATTCCTTCATCAGCCAGTTCCTCGAAAATAGTAGGCGTGTTATGGTACACGCCGCCAGGAAATTTGCGTTTCACACTGTTGTCACAAGTCTTCTCGTGTCGATGTAGGTGGTTGGACTGGTCAAACACCCAATGGCATTGGGCACAACTGTAGGATTGGGTGTACAGACTCATATCGTAGATCAGGGGAAAATGATTCACCCCACCGTCGTCGAAGATATTGACTTTCATGGTAGAGGCATACCGTTCTGTTGAGCGATGAACCAATTCAGCCACAAATGTGTCGTCATCCTCCCGTATTAAACGGTACACAAAGATATTGACGTTGAACAGTGATTCTACGACATCCAAATACTTGAACGGGACTCCCCGGAACCGTCGCGCGTCTAGGTATTGTTCCTCTAAATATTGTCTCCAATAGCCATTGGCCCTTCTATCACAAGCCTTGGGATCACATTCGTCCAAATGAACGGCTAAACACCGAAACAAACATTTCTGGTCGTTGTAGGGGCCATGTGCGCCTTGTGTTAATGCATACATGCCTTTTCGACGAAGCAGCCAAGGTGGAAGAATGACAGGAGCGCCGATGGGAAGATCTCTCAATTTGGTCACGAAAAATGTCACTTTGGTGACCATTTCCACAATCCATTTGGTGTTGGGCCGTTGCAGGCGCGCCCATTCCAACGGATCCAACGTGGTGATCTGCTCGATGAGTGGTTCCAGTGACGCACGATTGGTGATGGTGAACGGCTGGTCAAACACATAGGTATTATTACTTGGGTAAAAATACCGCAGTTGATCCGTCTCTTTGTGCCGTAAGATGTACCCGAATGTCATATTCAACTTGAAAGCAGTAACTTAGTCTGTAAAAATGTTCTCGGCATAGTTAGAAAGATACGTGAGGTCCTGTAGTCGAAAATTGTAGATATCTTGAATAGGCCGATGACGGTGGAAACAACGGCGGATGGTGTTCCAGTGACGCTGATAAATTTCACTCACAGAGTGGTCTTCGGGCAAGGCATCAGCTGGGGGCATAGCTGGATCCCCTGGAAAGTCTTGTTCTCCTCTCACATTGTCACGCGCCAAGGGAGATCTTGATCGGTCACGTCTCATATACTCCTGTAAAATAGAGCAGATTTTGACTTTAACACAATGAATCGGTCACGAATTCTTAACTTATTTCTTTGGAGGGGTAAGGTCAATAGGCTCAACATACGCTTTTTATACTACTAAAATGCGAATATACACCTCTTCGTTGCCAGGTCAAAAGGGCTCGAAATGCGCTTTTTATACTACTAAAATATGAAGACTGATACATCTCTTCGTTGCCAGGTCAATAGGGTTTGAATTGCGCTTTTTATACCACTGTTACTGTTACTATCCCCTGCGCCGCAAGGTGAATTCCCCCAGCTCAACATGTCAAAGTTACCCAATCCCCGACATCGTTATCTTGAATATGACGTACCCCAGTGACTAAAATAAGTTTGGAAGTATATCTACTCATTGTTGAATTATTACTATTCCTATAGCTTGAGTAAATTTACTCATTCGGCGTGTGTATACTATTTAAACAGTAGCGAGTGTAAATTTACACACGGCGGTAAGATTTATGTGTGTTACCGGAGAGACAAGAGGTTTACTCACTCATCTAAAATTACTCCGTTATGATTTTCAGTGTACAGAATACGCTTGGGGTAAATACCGTGTCATTGTGCCAACAATGTCTAGTATTTTACTTATTTTTTTTTCTTTTCTGAATTCTATTGAGAGAACGGATTTATTACAGGATAAAGAGATCTGGACTATCAGTACTGAAAGTGATGCAATTTGCAGTTGTTACGGTTTGATAATTAATCCAAGATGAACTGAAATGAGTGTCGTAGTAGGCGTGGCAAATTCGTAGTAAATTTATGAATGACCCGTCACCGCGCGTGCAGGAATGGCTACAGTTTGCGTCGGTGACAGCTGTCACTCATAGCCTTTAAGCAGATCGTTGACCGCAGATGTGTTTTAGCAGAGTTGATATACGGATGCTAGCTGAATCAAATGTAAATTTTGACAAAACTTTAGGTAGAACTAAAAAGACCATCACTTGGACTTTGATGGAGGGGACTTTGATGTAGGTGAGTTGTGGGTGAGCTTGTAATTTACAGTGATTTCAATATATTACGCAAACCGCGCTACGTTCCCAAGGATTGATGCGTTTACATTCACCTACAGACATCTACGCATAAAAATCCCGGCCACAATCGAACCAAGAGCCCAAGGGGCTTCAATATACGCCCGTATATCTGGAATTAAATTGGTCCAAATTTCAAGGTTGTTTAATAGTCTTGACTCAATTGGTAGCTAGCAATCAAGAGAAAGGACTACAATTTTGTGCTTCTGAGAATGTAACATATATCACATCTTATATTGAAAGATACACTAAAATGAGCTTAACGCTTTGTTACTAGTAGACCTTGAGGCAAGAGCCGAGAGCTCGCATATCCTACACTGAAATCGACAATAGTCAAACACAAGAAAATAGCAGATTCCTTTCAGACGAGAGAATTTTTGATGAAGGAAGAAGAAAGTGATGAAGTAAACCTTTGTTCTTCAGTTAATAAACAGGTATGAAGTTCATAAAGGACCTCTCTCCCCATTAATAGTAAATGTATGGTTTTTATTTCACAACAGTTTAACTAAATGTAGCTGCTTCAAAAATGGGAAACAACTCCACAGGACAAATGCCATATACATGTAGGGGAGAGAACTCTGAATATTCCAACCTAACACATATAGTCAGCTAAACTTGATTCAGTTTTGGGGGACTGTGACATTGACCTTTGATATATTGATCTCAAAATGTATGGCTCCTCTTTGTCATACGAGTAAGGTATACCGGTACTCAAAGTTTGGTACCATTCCATACCTTGAAACTAGAGATATCGCATGGACAACAAATGTTAGTGGATGAATGGACTGATGAATGGCATTACATGTACATGACCTCGTCTTCGAAAGATATGAAAATGTGACTTAATAATTTCTTCATTTTGGGGTCACCTTGACCTTTGACCCACATTTTGGTATGTAACACATGTCCCTCTAATGTATCTACTGGCAGAAAAAAAAGTTATTTTAATGATTTCCTAATTTTGGGGTCACAGTGACCATGACCTTTGACCTTGACTTAAATATTGGTACAAGACACATCGTCTTCCCTCAATGTATCAATGGACACAAGAAATCATGATTTTTATGAATTTCATGATTTTGGGGATCAGAGTGACCTTGACGTTCGGCCTTGGCCTACAATTTAGTACGTGACATATGTCCCCCTAATGTATCTACAAAGTTATTTGCAAAGATGTCTTGATTCTGGGGTCACTACTGACCTTGACCTAAATTTTGGTGCATGACAAACCGTCTCCCCATAATTTCTCAATGGACATAAAAAATCATGATTTTTAACAACTTCACGATTTTGGGGTCAGAGTGATCTTCACCTTTGACCTTGACCTACATTTTGGTATGTGACACTTCGTGTCCCCCTAAATGCTATTTTTAATAATTTTATGATTTTAGTGTCACAGTGACCCTTGACTATTGACCTTGACCTAAATTTTGGTACATGACAAAACGGCCCCTCGTAATTTCTCAATGGACTAAAAGATCATGATTTTTAACAATTTCACAATAATAGGGTCACAGTGACCGTGACCTTTGATCTTGACCTACATTTTGGTAGGTGACACATCATGTCTCCCTAATGTATTTACCGACACTGATTTCCTGATTTGGGGGTCCCAGTGACCTTTGACCTTGACCTATTTTTGGTATGCGACACTTCATTTCCCCCTATTGAATTCACTCACAAAAAATTAGAAATGTAGATAGAAAACTGTCAAGGATCAATGATTTCCTGATTTTAAGCAACAGTGACCTTTGACCCCTGACCTCGACCTCAATTTTGGTATGCGACACATCGTCTCCATCTAGCATATCCACTCACAAAAAATTGCAACTGTGGATAGAAAACGCTCACGAGACCGGACACGAACACTTCAGTGATTTCAGGTTTTTTAGGCCAGTGACCTTTGACCTCTGACCGCGACCTTCATTTTGGTACGTGACACATCGTCTCTCCGTAGGGTCCACTCACCGAATATTAGAACTGTAGATAGAAAACTGTCCCGGATATAGACCGAACACGAGGGCCGGACAGACGGACAGACGGACGGAAACCGCCATCACATAATACGTCCGCCTTTTGGCGGGCGTATAAAAATGCCTATCTGGAAAACTACAGCGCCCACAATGTTGCTACGTAAGCACTAAATTCTATAGTTCTGGTATATTGTAACCCGAGCATTATATTTCATGAACTGCTTGAGAAAATACATGAAATTTGCATTTATAAATGGTCCAAAAACGCATTTCCATGCAATGGCGCGAAGAAAATCTCCCGCGCTCAAACGCGCTACATTGTAACAATCTAAAAATAGGAGTGTGTTGACATAATAACAGCTGATGAAGTAATTTGGCCATAAAGCAAATGTCTTCCATCCGAATAACTGCACAGTATGTGATGGCTTTTTCCACTGTCACACATTCTCCTAAAGTCCAAACCTGGGAGAAAAATTCCCCGGGGGGGGGGGGGATATTCCCTACATAAAAAAATATAAA
>JAVTVY010055268.1:0-30404 GCA_036873755.1 Hanleya hanleyi
AGTGACCCCACAACGCTGTTCCGACAAATGTCGCAATCCCTAGAGAAATTTTTTGGGAAACAATCCATGCCTGCAAAAGGCGATGAAAGCCAGAGCATTAAGATTGAGCCAGCTTGTGTAGTTGAAGATGAATCGGCATACTATACTGGGGCTAGGAATCAGTGGAATTGGCGTGGCTTCGGTGGAAGACGTCAGCGGGGTAGATGGCGTGGCGGAAATTATGGTGGTAGGCCGACTAGCGGGCGTAAATATTCAGGCGAGCAAAACAAAAGCAACAGAGTTCCCAATCCTACTGGAGCTGATGGAAAAACCATGAAGTGCAAAATCTGTGAATCCATTTTTCATTTTGCACGGAATTGTCCGCATTCTTACGAGAACTTAGAAAAGAAAATGGATTGTAAAGAGAAAGAAGCAGTTCTTTTTACAGGAAATAAACTGGAGGAAATGCAGACTCTGTTTAATGAGTCCATGAATGCTGCAGTGTTAGATAGTGCCTGTAGCTCGACGGTTGCAGGTCAGACATGGATGAACTGTTATTTAGACACCTTAAGCCCAGAAAAATCGGAGCAAGTCACAAGACGCGAGAGCAATACAGTGTTTAAATTTGGCGGTGGTACCCGACTTGAATCCAAAGAGAAAATAACTTTTCCATGTGAAATTGCCGGAGTCAAGTGCAAAATAACATCTGATGTAGTAGATAGTGACATACCATTGTTGCTGGGTAAACCAGCAATGAAATCTGCCAAAGTCATCTTACTTGGAGAATGACCGCAGTGTATTGAGTAGCCTTGTGCCAATGGAAACGCTCATACACAGCACGTGATATTTTCCTGTGACGTAGTATCACTTGGTTGTGGTATTGTTGCAACACGAGTTGTAACGGAGAAGGTGGAGAGATCGACTGTTTCAAGCATGTTTTGACTGTGTTGCGTATCTCCAGCAAGTGTTTACCGAGCTGAAACGTCTCACCTGAACTCTCACTACTTTCGTTGGTTCAAACTGGTAACCCTGTAAACCTTCATCTGTCTCTTTGTCAGAACTTGGAAGTCAAACTCCTCGTACGTCGCCATGTTCACATGCTTACTACGCTTTCTAACTCCACGAAGTAGAGAGCTCCGAGGTGATACAAGGTCACTGCTCTAATGTGAGATAGCCAACATGGCGGCAGCCGGGGAACAATAATACAACAGAGATCATTTTGTTCCTACTCGGTGCAAAAAAAATACCAAAAAAATATTTGTTGCTGCTGTTTGATACTTTCAATGTAGTTTTTGCCCACAGAGTGCATGTTGCCCCAATCTTAACAAGCTGAGTAGCTGGCAGGTCCTCCGCCAAGTAGCCTGTTTGAGAGCATACAGCATATACGCTTCCAATATCTCCTTAAATATAACTTGGAAAGTGGATATGTGTATGTGGACAGAGACGTTTATCTGGAATTGTTGAGACAATTTGAGGAGGTTTGGGAAGCAGTAATGGGTAGTGTAACACTGGAATGTAAGTCTGTAGTTGTATATAGATTTGTGGATGGTGGGGTTTATAAATTGATGGGTAGAACAGATCAAGATATCACGTTCACAACACAGATGGGTACAATATGGGTGAATGAAATCCAAGATGGTCAATGGCAGACATCTTGGATTACATTCTATCTCAATGAAAATCAATACCAATGGCCATCTAACTGATGTTAAGAACCTTCCCAAGTTTAAAGTCGATTGGTTGATTTGTTCTCGAGATGTCGCGTTCACAAGGTATGGGACGGATGGAATCCAATATGGTCAGTGGCAGCCATCTTGGATTACGTACCTCCGTGAAAATCAATACCAATGGCCATCTAACTGATGTTAAGAACCTTCCCAAGTTTGAAGTTGATTGGTCGAATTGTTCTCGAGGTATCGCTTGCACAAGATCTGGGAAGGATGGAATCCAATATGATCAATGGCAGCCATCTTGGATTACGCACCTCAGTGAAAATCAATACCAATGGCCGTCTAACTGATGTGAAGCACCTTCTCAAGTTTGAAGTCGATTGGTGGCCCTCCGCAGTTTCGTAGTAATGGCCCCTCTCTAATTTCATAATACGATAGACTGCCCTTGTTCTGCTACATCATAATTCTTCTTGTCTTCTTAATAGCTTATATCTATAATGCCATCCTATTCAACATTATCAACGCTGCAAACGAGTACGTACAAATCGAGTGCTGGCTTCGTCTACACGCTGATCGGGATCATGGAGTAAAGTTTGTCCTGCCTCAGTTATGCCCCTTGGGTGTGCCTAAAAATCGGGACTCATTTACGGGAAGAAAATCTGACAAAAAACGGTTAGGTTAACATCCCCTTTTTTTTGCCTTTTTAAGTTGAGACCGGACCAGGGAACGTGAGTAAGAAGTTTAATTGAAATCGCTCTTACAGATTTTTCTGGAAATTGAGCCGAATTTGACCATTTTTCGACATTTTTAAGGGGTTTTCTAGGAAAAATGAAGCAAGCATGGAGGAGAATGTTCGAGTTAAATTTTTCTATAACATAGCAGTGTTATATCTTAAAATAATAGTTTCATCATGCTCTTTCAGAAAATATATATATATAGGTGATTTGGGTTGAAGGTTTTGCGACAGCTGGTGGCCTAAAAACGGACCCATAGTCTATTCCATGCCGAATAAAAGAATCTCCGGAGTGCACCCTTAAGGCGTAATAGTGGAGTCTATGCATTATCTTAATGTAGACTCCGTTACGGAGCGGAGATGTATCATTACGCCAGATTGTTTAATTTTGACTGCCTAGTTATACCTGAAGCGCTATTTTCGGAAGCAGGTGGAAAGAAGACCAGGAGTTCGATTAAAATAATCCACAGTGTGTCCATTAGTATACAATTGAGGTTACTGCATACTGTATTCCATACAGGAGTTATCTCCCCCTGGACTGAGATTTCGGTGGATATTATGGCAGAACGAGGTCCTATCAGAATGATATAAATTTGCCAGTGTAAATTTTCTTTACAAGAGAACCCATTTACAGTCCATAAAGGATGGAATGGATGTATATTATTATGGTTTACAAATTATTTCTCAAGTTTCTGAAGTATTTCCCATGTTTCTAAGAGAAAATTGAGTGCAAAATTACCAATAATTTGACCTGGTTACATCGCTTATTTGCATTTTCCCGCGTTTCTGCTATCATTGGAAAGCGGAAAAGTAACCACGGCCTTCATATTGCCGAATGGATGACCATTATTAAGAAGAAATAGGGTAATTTTGAGTTTTGTTCTCGAAAATCCTGCTAGAATTGGCAAAATTGATCAAAACAAAGATGGGGTAGGGGGAAAGTTATCGGTCGGATTTCCCAAAATAATATGTATAACTGGCAAGTGTTGTATACCGCCATACTCGCAAACACTCTGAGATTACGATACATGTGAATAATTAATTTCGTAAAAAACATCCTGCCCCTTAAGGTGGCCCTCCGCAGTTTCGTAGTAATGGCCCCTCTCTAATTTCATAATACGATAGACTGCCCTTGTTCTGCTACATCATAATTCTTCTTGTCTTCTTAATAGCTTATATCTATAATGCCATCCTATTCAGCATTATCAACGCTGCAAACGAGTACGTACAAATCGAGTGCTGGCTTCGTCTACACACTGATCGGGATCATGGAGTAAAGTTTGTCCTGCCTCAGTTATGCCCCTTGGGTGTGCCTAAAAATCGGGAGTCATTTACGGAAGAAAATCTGACAAAAAACGGTTAGGTTAACACCCCCTTTTTTTTGCCTTTTTAAGTTGAGACCGGACCAGGGAACGTGAGTAAGAAGTTTAATTGAAATCGCTCTTACAGATTTTTCTGGAAATTGAGCCGAATTTGACCATTTTTCGATATTTTTAAGGGTTTTCTAGGAAAAATGAAGCAAGCATGGAGGAGAATGTTCGAGTTAAATTTTTCTATAACATAGCAGTGTTATATCATAAAATAATAGTTTCATCATGCGCTTTCAGAAAATATATACATATAAGTGATTTGGGTTGAAGGTTTTGCGACAACTGGTGGCCGAAAACTAGACCCATAGTCTATTCCGCTTAATAAAGAATCTCCGGAGTGCACCCATTACTGGTTGAATTGTTCTCGAGATATCGCGTTCACAAGATCTGGGACGGATGGAATCCAATATGGTCAATGGCAGCCATCTTGGATTACGTACCTCAGTCAAAATCAATACCAATGGCCGCTAACTGATGTGAAGCACCTTCTCAAGTTTGAAGTCGATTGGTCGAATTGTTCGTGAGATATCGCGTTCACAAGATGTGGGACGGACAGAATCCAATATGGTCGATGGCGGCCATCTTGGATTACGTACCTCAGTGAAAATCAAAACCAATGGCCATCTAACTGATGTGAAGCATCTTCTCAAGTTTGAAGTTGATTGGTCAAATTGTTCTCAAGATATCGCGTTCAAAAGATGTGGGACTTCGTGGCGGAGGACAATAAATAAATATCCTATCAATGCTCCCCAATCATACATGTCGCTATATAGGATCTTATGTATTTCAATTGAATTTGGTGTTCTGAGCACCCATACCATGGATATTTAATAGCATTATGACATGATGGTCGCATCTGGACGCATCCATTTGCAGTCGGGGACCGGGGCCGTGGCAACATGAAAAGACACCCAGCCAGCGAGCCGGCTAATTCGGCCGAGCCAACTAAAAATTCTTTGTCATCAATGTTCCCTTCAAAGCACTATGAAGCATTCTCGGGATTGGTTAACACGCGAGTTACTGCAAGCCTGTTAGATCCTACAAGCGACATATCCGAACGGGGAGCAGATGGGATTTAATTTTAATTAGATTGCATGTTGCCCCAGCCTTTATGTTCACATTAACCATGAACAGATATTCTCAATCTGAGAGAAACTCCTTATTCACCATGAAAAGATATTCCCAATCTGAGAGAAGGCTGTTTCACTATGAAAAGATATTCCCAATCTGACAGAAACTCCTTATTCGCCATGAACAGATATTCCCAATATGAGAGAAGGCTGTTTCACTATGAAAAGATATTCCCAATCTGACAGAAACTCCTTATTCGCCATGAACAGATATTCCCAATATGAGAGAAGGCTTTGATTCACTATGAAAAGATATTCCCAATCTGACAAACTCCTTATTCACTATGAACAGATATCTCCAATCTAAGAGAAACTCCTTATTCACCATGAAAAGATATTCCCAATCTGAGAGAAACTCCTTATTCACCGTGAACAGATATTCTCAATCTGAGAGAAACTCCTTATTCACTAGAGCTGAAACGAATAGTCGAATACATTCGCATTATGTTAAATTTCCAAATATTCAAATAATAAAATGATATTCAAATATTAAAGACGACCCCTTAAAATTGTGACATGCACATAGTCTAGGGCACTGAGAAAATATGTGGCAATATTTTTGCATTAATTTTCAATTATCTGATACACTAATAAATTATAATAAATACTGCTGCACAACATTAAAATTGGTTGAAAGTTACAGCAGCATCATCGATCTTGAATTCTCAATTACGCTACTGAAATTCTTGGACGATATTCCCAATCTGACAGAAACTCCGTATTCACTATGAACAGATTTCTTCAGTCCGAGAGAAAATCCTTTTCACTGTGGACAGATATTCACAATCAGAAAGAACACTGTAATTATCTATCAACCAATATTCTCAATCTGATAGAACAGTTGGTCACTGTGAACAATCTAAACATTAAACATCTGATATAAGACTGTCTGACCATGAATATGTTCTGAATTGATAGTCAGACTGATTCATCGTGAAAACGTATTCTCAATTTGAGCAGGCTAAGGTAGCAATGATTAACCTATGTCAAAATTTCTCCGTCTGAAAGGATGCAGTGATTTATTCCTACGAAGTAGGCTCTCATTTGCAAATTGTCCGGTAATGAGTCAGTCCATCCGAATCCTTTCGTCGGCAAAATAAGGAGAACCGTTGACATTACAACCTTGATTTTCGGCATGAACGTGCATTAGGGGACTGTTACCAGCAAGTTCTGAGCTGACCTGCTTTGGTGACCTATAAACCTCGAAATTTTTAAAGGATTTCAAGTTATTTCTAGGTAGAGGGCCCCCAAGTCATCTCTCGACCGTCGATCGTGTTTCTAGATAGAGGGCCCCCAAGTCATCTCTCGACCGTCTCCTGTATTCCTACGAACCGTTGACATTAGAACCTTGATTTTTGGCATGAATGTGCATTAGAGAACTGTTACCAGCAAGTTCTGAGCTGACCTACTTTTGATGAAAATTTGATCTACTTAGGTGACCTATAAACAGGGTTCATGCACCTTTAGACAAGTGAAATTCCATGACTTTCCATGACCTTTTTTCTCAAATTTCCATGACTTTTTCATGATAATCTTTCTGTCGCAAATGAATTATGTGTACCTGAAGAATAAGTTGTGCCGGTATTAAAGCAAATCTAGAACAAAGAAATGAAATTATTTGTTCAATGCAAACATAATTATCTCCCTTTTCTAAGTATTTATTTCCCTTATTTATACTGTCCCTTAATGACAGTGATGATTGTATGAGCTCAATTTTGGAAATAAACTTTTGATAATTATCATGGACAATGAACATGTTCTTTCATCCACAATCCACTCCACCAATTGTTTCACTCTCTACCACTGGTATATACACATAACAAAAGTCAAGTGGTCACCTCAAACGGCGTCGAACAATTTAATCACAAATGTTTAATTTCTTCCATTAAGGTGTATATTTGCGGTTGCAAGGCCTTTGCCCCTGTCTGTTTCTCTTTCGCGTCTCTTCTGTTTTTGTTGGACCGTGATATGAAGGCGACTTGTCCTGTTCTCTCAGTTCGGCATCTCTGCTCCTGTCTGACACTACTGTTTTACAGTACGCAGTATACTTGCACTTATTCTCACCACAAGTAAACTACTTCACAATGGAACTGTCCGGGAACAATGTCTTGAATAGATCAGCGACATGTTCACAAGTATGGAGCTGTAGTGTGCCGTGACACACTTTAACATGTTTTAAATTAATGTCCATAGCACTTCTGCTTGCAAAATATCGTTTCTGCAGATGTCGGCCACAGCTGTAGGTCCTACAAAGATGAAACAGTGTTCAGCCAGGGCGCATTCAATAATCTATAAAAAAAAAAAAAAAAAAAATATTACCACCCACGTCATACTCAATAATTTCATGCCACCTTTGGAATTTAAAGGACCGAAATATTCCACGGAGATGTAACTCCATTCTAAAATGTAATATGACAATGTAAAACGTAATTCAACATTTAATTGAATTTATCATTCAACGAAATTTCGAAAAAACAAATTTTAGCAACAACAACAACACGTCATATTGTTTAAGTTTTCATCAATGCGACAGTCGATTAGACTCTGACCAAAACATACCTGTACTTGTCCCAGCTGACGCTGAACCTTCAGTAGCCTCTGATTCGCCGTCACTTGCCCTCGTCGTGGCTGCTGGACGTCTACAAACACTGACAACTTTCTGTTTACGTAGCCATGTGGTTTTTCAAAGCGATTTCGTCCATATTAGAAACGTCTATTCTTTTTCGACAAGCTTTGCAACACGCATCGGATGTCTTACCACGCACTATCCACGGCATAGATCTTGAAATCTGCACTTCCCTGGCATTTTTGATGGCTTTGAGAGAGATTAGCGGTCATATATTCCGCCTTGAGAAATGTATTCGCTTTCCCGCCAAGGCGATGCTTTCCTTGCTCGCGCAGAGCATTGTGGGATTAGGGCAATTCCCGAGAGCAGGAGTTATCGCCCATAATATGTTTAACATGCCGCGACATGCGTGTCTGTCGATATCGAGACGATTCGGCGACTAGATTTTGCCGATTGAGTCCAGGTACGTTGAACAAACAATAAAAATTGAACAATAAAACACACACTGGTACACTTAAATGTTTTATTTGTATTTTTCCATGACTCTCATGAAAATTTCATGACCAGGACGCAAATTCCATGACTTTCAAGGCCTGGAAAACTGATTTCCAAATTCAATGATATTCAAGGTTTTTCAATGACCGCGCGAACCCTGATAAACCTCGAAATTGGCAAAAACATGTCTTAGGTCAAGGTACACACTTAAAGCATATCAAACCCTACTTCGTAGGTCCTGTGACGTTAGTCACACTGCCATGTGATGGAAAGAAAATCATAATGAGAACACAGCATTTACAGACAAACATTCTCAACCGCAGTGAGAAAATGAATTTGCCATGAACATGTCGCCTAGTTACGAGGACAGAGTGATTCATCATGACCTGATTACAATGAAAATTCACATTCATGAGATAACACGGTCATCATCAACCATGAATAGATATTCACAACCTGAAAGGACAGAGTTAAAGGAGTACATACCTTATTTTTAAGTTTGATTATATTTATCAGCAATTGTATTCCAAAACTTATTAAATTAAACTTATGTAGAAAGAATGCGAAATAAAAGAAATATTGAATATTTTGTCGCTCGCCGCGACGTGACTGGGCGCCGCCATTGCACCACTGCGTGACGTTTTTAGATGAGCGGAAGTGAGTATATACTCATCTAAAAACGTCACAACGTCATGGAGATTTAAGGTTTCTCGTGTTGTTCATGCCGATAATTCCCACGGAAAGAAATCCAGTGAATCCACTGACGTTCCCGTTGATTTTAGTAGTTCAAGTGTAATCACGAAAATGTTTAGGAATTTAGAAGCATCGTCGTTTAACTCGAATCACTAGACCGTTGCAGAGGACACTCTTTTAGTTTAGCGCTCAACTTCAAATTTTGTCCAAATTCAATCAGGCGAGTGTCAGCTGAAATACTTGCGGACGAAATTCTTCAGCTGGCGAATATAATCTAAACCACTTTCCTTTTAGGAATTAACCTCATGAGATTTGCCGCGCCAGTTCTTACCTCGAATTAAAACTCCGACCCAGAGTAAATCAAATGTCCATAGTTGAACGTCCTTGCATCAAGCGTTAGCCCTGACGTTGTCCTGAATGCTGACGTCATCAATCACGTCATCATACAGGCAACATGGCGGCGCCCAAGTCGATCTCAAAGCACAAACTTGACATCACAAATTGTAATAAAAAATAATAGATTATCGCCCTCAACCACAGTAAAATAGTTGGTTATATTTCTTTAAAGGTCTAACCTTTGTTATAGGAACCTATATAAAATAAAGTAAGTACTCCTTTAATATCAAATAATTCTTTGTGCGGAGATATTCACAACCCAAGAGAAAATGGTGGCCAATCATGACAACATTTCCTTCATCGGACAACATGTGACGACTCATTATTACACTGTACATTTATCAGGGATAATGAATCGTTAAGCTTACGACAATGTAATCCGGGAAGACAGAACAATCAGAAGTGAAGACCTTCCTTCAGACAAAATATTCACTATCAAGATCACTTGAGAGAAGAAGCCTCCCAATTGAAGGAATCATTGTACGTCCTTACCTGACATTATGCTCTTCCTTCACGCGGTTTTCTTCCCCTGCCGCGACCACTTTGGATGTTGTACTCGTCACCACCACACCATCAATGACGAAGCGACGTGTTTTCTTTATCGTGCGATATTGACTCTTGTTATCCTATAAAATGAAAATGGAAGATAATCAAGGATATACAAATAACACAGTTTTGTAGTACAGTGTTGGTAAGTTCTCTAATCAGTCACTCGGATACCAGAAAATGAGCTTCACACATGCCATTAATTAAACATAAATCCATGCAGCATGTCAACAACCCATCTGCGTTGGGGATATTTTAAACAGGGCATGATTGGTTACACAATGTTAAAGCGCCCCTCCATAAACACATTAAACTCATAATAAAGGTAGATTTCAACTTGTACGCCTGTAGCAAGAAGTCCTAAAACTCCCCGATTGAAGATATATTGCGACGGTTCAATGCATAGCATGTAACATTTAAACTTAATTCGATTTATCAGAGAAATCCTCATATTTTATGTACTCACAGCTCGGCTCTTTTTATTATATCTTCCCCCGGCGTCGGCCGACCTTGTTTTTACGTCATCTTTCTCACCACTATCAACTGTATTCACACTACCATTGTCTGACTGCTTGTCTAAGTCCTCATCGGGGTTAGACACATCTAACCCTGACTCACGAGCATCTAATCTATCCAGTTTGTCTGCCTTCTCTGTTTCTACCTTATTCATTATGTGATTCTCCTTCTCTTTAACATGCACAGCATCCCCGTTCGCATATGGCGCCTGCGGGACGTTGACCTGAGTCTGACCATCTGAACTTGGCGGAACTTTCTTAGCATCAATAGTAAGCGTCACCTCTTGCTCCTCCGAATCCTGATCATCGAGGATCATATCGTCAATATTGGTTATCTGCCTGTCCGAGTCGAAACTGTTATCTCTGTCAACCACCATCGTTGTTGTTGTATCATCTATATCATTTTTCGGCATTACATAATTGTCATTAGGAAGTGGTGCTTCTATCACAGCATTGTCAAGGTCATTATTGATTGTCCTGGGTTCCACGATGTCGTGGTCCTGGAAAACCTGTCCTTCCAGAACGACATCCTGCACCGTGTCCAGGACAACCCCAGGTATGGAGGGTTGCACTGTTGTGGACTTTATAACATCATCCACGATGTCATCCACAATTTCACCAGCCATCACAGTGTTGTTCTCTCCCTGTGTGGGCGGCTGGACAGCCTCATCAGGTTTAGGCAAGTCTTCAACTGATTCAGGCACTTTAGCAGGACTCTCACCCTGGAATACATTATATATTAGATGTTCATCAAAGACTCAAGAATGAGATCAGGTTAATAGAGTAATGTCTGTATAACCAGCATATATCAGGTCACAGTTCCTCAGTTTTTAAGGGCTGTGGGGTGGATTGATTCCGAATTTATTCCCTTTATTTGTTAAGTTATATCATGACGAACTGAAGTTCATTTTTACTGTGAAACAAGGAACCAAGACAATTGTGTTGGGTTTTTTTCATTTATCAAATAATAGTGAAGATTGGAGAGATAGCTCTATGTTCCAACTGAATAAGATTACATAAAGGTAGAATATAGATAAGACTGGACAATAAATGTAGCTTTGTTTGTATTTATCTCTTTTTTATGTAATGACACCCGTGTGAAGGCTATTTTAAGTAGTGACCCCGGAGTAAAGTCTATTTTATGTAGTAACCCCTGTGCGAAGGCTACTTTATGTAATGACCCTTGTGTGAAGTCAATTTTATGCAGTAACCTGTGAGTAAATGCTATGCTATTTTAAGTAATAATGAGCCCTGTGTAAAGGCTACTTGATGTAATGACCCTTGTGTGAAGTCTATTTTTTGTAGTGACCACTGTGTGAAGGCAATTTTATGTACTGACCCTTGTGTGAAGGCTATTTTATGTAGTAACCCCTGTGTGAAGGCTATTTGATATAGTGACCCTTGTGTGAAGGCTATTTTATGTAGTAACCCCTGTGTGAAGGCTATTTTATATAGTGACCCCTGTGTGAAGGCTATTTTATGTAGTGACCCCTGTGTGAAGGCTACTTTATGTGGTGATCTTTGTGTTAACCCTTTCACCGATTAAACCCGGTACACGGGGATAACGAGAGTGCCACCCGTACGACCATCCCCGGTAGATCGGGTTAGCTTTAAACCCGTTCGCTATCACGATGGGTACAGCACTTTTATTTTTTTGCATTCGTTTTAACGGAAATCTATCAAACACTGTATACTTCTGGAAAGCCGAAACCCTGATCAATTTGATTCTCGAAATTGTTTGCTTGTTTGAAAAATAAATAAAACAAATTTAGATGTTGAACGAAAAAAATCGGAATGAAAAATGCATTTTTCCCCACATACCGTGTGACGGGCATCTCGGCAGCGAGCCGCAAAAATGGAAAAAATCATCGAAAACCTCATCCTAACTCCTGTATTTTTTATGTTACATGACTGGTAAAGCGTGGTGAATATTCCCCAGACGACTGAAACTGCCAACGACGACCGGCAAAGTTTATTTCCATATTTTTACGAGTCTTGATCCGCAAAGTTTGTCGAACACATTTCAAAATGTCGGCAGCAAGCTGCGTTATTGAGCCGACGAGCCAATCGGTATGCGTAATTTTGCTCACATGACCTCTAGCAGCCAACAGATTTGAGACGAGCGTAGACAGTGGCTGGAAGGATGGAATGGCATCATTTTATAATCCAATCGTATCCTCCGTTTTATTTTGCCATCCATTCAAGGTCATTTCCTGTGTAGAAAGGTGAAAGGTCGCTCTTTCCAATGAGAGGTCAAACATGAAAATTGGCCGAGTAAAACTCGAGAAAAACGCTGTCAAATGCGGTCGAAAAAATATGATTTCTCCGTTGGATTTTGATGTTTTTGAGTCGAGAAAGCCGGGGAAAACGCATTCTCTCGCAGTAAAACCTAATTTTGTATGCTATTTTATTTATTTTGCTATAAAACTAGAGCAAATAACACTGGAGTGTGCATTGTGGAGACAGGTTTCTTATGTTTTTCTGCAAATCTCGGACGCAAACGCAATTTCTAGCATTCCAAAGACAACATATACAAATTTTAACAGTTCTCAGGGAATTGATCGTCAGCAGGTCACTTTTGTCAGGGGAAATAATCGGCGAAAGGGTTAAGGCTATTTTAAGTACTGACTGTGTGAAGGCTATTTTATGTAGTGACCCCTGAGTGAAGGCTATTTTATGAAGTGATCCCCTGGGTGAAGGATATTTTATGTAGTGACCCCTGTGTGAAGGCTACTTTATGTGGTGATCCTTGCGTTAAGGCTATTTTATTTACTGACAATGTGTGAAGGCTATTTTATGTAGTGATCCCTGTGTGGAGGCTATTTTATGAAGTGACCCCTGAGTGAAGGGTATTTTATGTAGTGACCACTGTGTGAAGGCTATTCTGTGTACCGACACTGTGAGAAGGCTATTTTATGTAGTGACCCTGGTGTGGAGGCTATTTTATGAAGTGACCCCTGGGTGAAGCATATTTCATGTTGTGACCCATGCGTAAAGGCTACTTTATGTAGCGACCCCTGTGTGAAGGCTATTTTATTAAAGTGAACGTAAAGGCTGTGACAACATACACGCGATGTGGAAGAACTATATTAAAAGTATCAGTTGGCAGCAACAAATATTTTTTGTGATTTTTTCTCTTCCGAAAAAATAATTCCAAACACCGGAATAATTGACTGGTGCAACAATCGACTGGAGTCGGCCATGTTCGTCTATTTAGTAGCCTTGCGCCAATGAAAACGCTTCCTTGTAGCACGTGATATTTTCCTGTGACGTAGTATCACTTTGTTGTGGCTTTACTGTAACACGAATTGTAATGGCGGAGGTGGGGGGCTCGGTTGTTTCAAGCGTGTTTTGACTGTGTTGCGTGTCTCCAGCAAGTGTTTACCGAGCTGAAACTTGTCAGGGCGCAGTGATGGCAAGCAAAATACATCCGTCTCGGGTTCTCCTCTGCTACCGCTACAGTCGGATAAGTTATCATTACACAGATTCCCGTTAGGGAAGCCGGGACTCAAACAGTGGCTGCACAACATCGGCAGACTAGACTGTACTCCAACCGAGAAATCTGTGCTGTTTTCGGTCTATTTTAAAGCCGAATGTTTCCAACCTGACCTCTACGGAAGGCTGATGTTGACGCCCAGCAGCAGAGCCAGGAGGCGAAGGAAATTAAAGAAGATCCAATCCCAACAGAATTGTCGCATCGTAGATCAAAGACACCGAGATCAACAACATCGATTCAGAAACGTCAGAGTGTGGAAGTTCTAAACTTTTAAGTGAGGTAAAAATAATTTTATTACCGTTTGGCGGGACAGAGACACTGCGAGATAGGCATATTATACGAAGTGTCGAAATCTGGATCTTCGATAACATGTTTACATGCTTACTGCGCTTTCTAACTCCACAAAGTAGAGAGCTCCCAAGGTGATACGACGTCACTGCTCTGAGGTGAGATAGCCAACATGGCTGCTGCCGGGGAACAATAATACAACAGAGATAATTTCGTTCCTACTCGGTGCAAAAAAAATCCCCAAAAATATTTGTTGCTGCTGTTTGATACTTTCATTGTAGTTCTTTCCCACAGAGTGCATGTTGCCTCAGCCTTTACGTTCACTTTAAGTAACCCCTGGGTGAAGGGTATTTTTATGTTGTGACTCATGTGTAAAGGCTATTTTATGTAGTGATCCCTGTGTGGAGGCTATCTTATGAAGCGACCCCTGGGTGAAGGGTATGTTATGCAGTGACCCCTGTGAAGGCTATTTTATACAATAACCCCTGGGTGAAGGCTATTTCATGCAATGACCCCTGGGTGAAGGGTATTTTATGCAGTGACCCTTGGGTGAAGGGTATTTTATGCAATGACCCCTGGGTGAAGGCTACCTGGCTTACATCAGACAGTTCAGACTTCTCACTGCCGCTAGGTCCAAGACCCTCATCCAGAGATTTGTCTGGTTCTTCCTTCTTTGTCTCCTCCACCTTCTCTGTCTCCACCTCAGCTTCCGGTTCCTCCAGTTTACCTACCACAACTTCATCCTGGACATTAGAAAAATTACATTAAAGGAGGACATTAACCTTTTGTTCAAATAATGAATATGCAGGCACCCAGTTTTCAATATTTGACCCAGTGTGATTGTTTTTCTGACAACCAAAGAGTTCTTTGAAGTTATGCTCATTCATTAAGTGATACAAATCAGTTAATTGAAGCTTGTGAACGCTCTAGCATCAAAAGATTAAAGGTATCCTGCCTTTATTCACACTTTTGAAACCCATTTTGACACATGGTTCCCACAAGGGGGGGGGGGGAAGAGGAGGGTAGAGAAACCCCGCAGAGCATCACTGCAATTTGAGGGTATATGGCAGACATCGCACTTGGAACAAGTGGGGTCCTGTCATTTCTTTTTCAAATTTTGGAATTTAGCAGGCCATTTTTTACATGACCTGCTGTGTCCAAATTGTGGCCAGTTTTCCTTCATTAGCAGGCTGCCATTTTGAGCATTGGCATTGCGTATCCGTCATTTTTTGTAACTTCTTTGACAGATGGGCACTGGCTGACCATCATAGAAAAATGACTACATATTTAACATCTATACCTTAGTGATCACATCTGATGGCTTGTCTTCAGGCTCGGACTCCTCTGAGATATCAGTTTTCAGGTCTGACACTGACAAACTGTCCATGGACTGGGTGTCCTCACTGATTTGAGCCTACATCAAGGAAAGTAAACATTAGATGTCGGGTGTTGAGTAGCCTCTCAAGTCGTTGAAATAATTACATTCATCTACTGTTATTGGCAGGAAAGATGCCACTGATAATAGAAATTCCTTCTTGATATGGACATCAAATTGAATTTTCCAGTATGAATGATCGGATACCTCTATTTCCAAGGAGAGAAAAAAATATTTTGAGTATTAATCTTTATTATTTACGAAATCTGTTACATTTTCACCAATTTTTAGCTTAACCCTACCTGGCCTGGGGGGGGCACTTTCCGCCCCCCCTTGTTGGTTTTTTGCTTGTATCTCCGGAACGACAAAAAATCGAGAGCTGAAACTCCGTGACTTTTTCGATTATCATATTGGGGTCATTTTGAGCCTATTTGCATGACCCCCGAGCAAAGGATCATGGGTAAATTCAAAATGGCGGCCATGTGGGGGTACCAGAAAAGTGATGTTTTCGCCATATTTCTTCAAAAATTACGCAAAAATTCAGCAAGTTGATTCAACGCGATTCGATGCATTTTTCTGAAACATATGTCTTAGCATCACCAAAAAACACCCTCTGATTTGTTCCCCCTCCCTCCCTTCCCCCATTAACGCTACCAGGCCTGGGGGAGGGGGGGCCAAAATGCCCTCCTACCAAACTTTCTGCGATATCTCCGAAACGCCAAAAAAATGGAGAGCTGAAACATTCGTGACATTATAGGGTATCGTATTGGGGTCATTTTGAGCCTATTTGCATAACCCCACGAGCAGAGGATCATGGGTAAATTCAAAATGGCGGCCATGTGGGGTACCAGAAAAAGTTATGCTTTCATCATATTTCTTCAAAATTTTTGCTTTTATCTACGGAAAAGTGGGTAAAACTTATTTATTTCATATCAGATTATTATTTACTAATTTATCATGCAGTTTTTGCGAAGAAAAAACAAAAATAAAAAAAATCGACGATTTTCGGTCCAAAAATGCTCTTTTTGAAAATATCACAGTGACGTCATCATGGCGGCCATCTTGGATTTTTTTACATTTTCTGGTAGAGCTTGACCCAAAGATATAGTGTGGTAAGTTTCAGCCCTCTAGCCTTAGCGATAGCGAAAATATATAGGGGGCACTTTCCGCCCCCCCCCCCCCAGGCTGCGATACACCCCAAATCACCCAGGCCAGATAGGGTTAAAGTAGTCTGTCGGTGAAACTATCACTTAAATTTACACCTTTTGTAAATCCTTTCAAAATATCAGAATATTGCAAATACCTTCACTGTTTATTTCCTGTGCGTGATGGTGTAGGGTTATCAATGCTAAAGCCACCCGTCAATGAGAGTGAAAAGAAGTGGGAGTTTTGGGTGGTGATTTTCTTTCAACAGCATGTCATGAAATAATGCACAATTTGGTTCAAATGCCTTGCAGCATATCACCATGTTTACAGCTAAGAGATAATATATTACCTATTGACATCTCTGTGATAATAACACATTCATACTTGGTTGTCTGCCATAAACAGGACACATCAAATCTGCCCATGAAGTTACCTTCATTTTATTGAATTCTTCCTCTTCTGATAGTTCTTGTACAATTTCCACCACCTCGGCCTTCGCTTCACTGATCAAATTTTGCAAAGGCTTCTTGTTTTCGAAATCCTTGATGAATGGATGCTGGAAGAGAAAGTTATTCTCAATGATGAAAATATTTATTTTACTTTTTTTAATCGATTTGTTCACCCATAACGAAACTGAAATCGAAAATAGGTATTATCAGCCACAAGGGAGGTAACTGCATTTAATTTTAATATGGAGTAATTCCTCCTGAAATTGTCACGATTCCAACAAAACAAAGTAAAACAGATACAAAATAGAGAGGTTGTTCTGTCAGTCAGCAAATGCATTGTGACCATCTAGTATTGACAAAAATTTTGGGTCAAAGACTTTGTTCCGGTATTGGTTCGAGATTGCTTCATGAACAATTGACCATCATGGATAGGGATATAAGGCTGAACAAAATTATTCTCTAGCTTCACAGGCACTTGCAGGGAATGAATAATTGGGGGGGGGGGGACTTTTTTAATACATAAATATATCCATCTTCTCTGACAAACCGATGCAGTACAGTAGTTCAATACAATTTGCATGAAACCAACAATGTTCATTGAGGAATCAGCCTTCGACTCAAGAAAATAATTTTGGCAAAACTTTAAGAGAGGAAAGAGTAACAAGAGAGAGATAGAATTAAGGTTTAACGTCGCATTCAGCAATGGAAAGGAAAGAGTAACAAGAGCCCAAGGGGCTTCAATATACGCCCGTATATCTGGAATTAAATTGGTCCAAATTTCAAGGTTGTTTAATAGCCTTGATTCCAATTGGTAGCTAGCAATCCAGAGAAAGGTCTACAATTTTGTGCTTCTGAGAATGTAAAATATATCACATCTTATATTGAATGATAAACTAAAATGGTCTTAACTCTTGGAACTAGATGACCTTGAAGCAAAAGCCGAAAGCTCACATATCCCAAATTGAAATCGCCAATAGTCAAACAAGAAAATAGTAGTTTTCCTACAAATGGATTCCTTTCAGGCAAGACAATTTTTCATGAAGGAAGAAGAAAGTGATGAAGTAAACCTTTGTTCTTGAGTTAATAAACATGTATGAAGTTCATAAAGGACACGTCTCTCCATTAAATTAGTAAATGTATGGTTTTTATTTCACAACAGTTTAACTAAATGTAGCTGTTTCAAACATGGGAGACAACTCTCCAGGACAAATGCCATATACATGTAGGGGAGAGAACTCTGAATATTTCAACCTAACACAAATGGTCAGCTAAACTTGATTCAGTTTTGCAGGACTGTGACCGTGACCTTTGACAAACTGATCTCAAAATGTATGGCTCCTCTTTGCCATGCGAGTAAGGTATACAAAGTTTGGTACCAATCTATACCTTGACACTAGAGATATCGCATGGACAACAAATGTTAATGGATGAATGGACAGAATGCAACATCGCATTACACAACCTCGTCTTCGACAGGCATATGAAAATGTGATTTTTAATGATTTTCGGGTCACAGTGACCTCGACCTTTGACCCACATTTTGGTATGTAACACATGTCCCTCTAATGTATCTACTGGCAGAAAAAAAAAGTTATTTTTAATGATTTCCTTATTTTGGGGTGACAGTGACCTTGATCTTTGACCTTAACCTAAATATTGGTACACGACACATTGTCTTCCCTCAATGTATCAATAGACACCAAAAAAAACATGATTTTTATGAATTTCATGATTTTGGAGATCACAGTGACCGCAACGTTCGGCCTTGACCTACATTTTGGAATGTGACACACCATGTCCCCCTAATGTATCTACTGATGAAGATTTGTTGATTCTGGGGTCACAATGACCTTGACTATTGACCTTGACCTAAATTTTGGTACATGACAAACCTTCTCCCCATAATTTCTCAATGGACACCAAAAATCACAATTTTTAACAATTTCATGATTTTGGGGTCACAGTGACCTTTGACCTTGACCTACATTTTGGTATGTGACACATCATGTCCCCCTAATGTATCTACTGACACAAAAAAAATGTTATTTGTAATAATTTCCTGATTTTGGGGTCACAGTGACCTTTGACCTTCAATCTTGACCTAATTCTTAGTATGCGACACTTCATTTCCCCCTATTGAATCCACTCGCAAAAAATTAGTAATTTTTACTGATTTCTTGATTTTTAGATCACACTGACCTTGACCTTGATTCTGGGGTCACAGTGACCTTGACTATTGACCTGGATCTAAATTTTGGTACAGGACAAAACGGCTCCCGTAATTTCTCAATGGACTCAAAAAATCATGATTTCACAATTTCACGATTTTCGGGTCACACTGACCTTCGACCTCTGACCTCGACCTACATTTGGTATGCAACACATCGTTCCCCCCTAGGGCATTCACTCACCAAAAATTAGAAATGTAGATAGAAAACTGTCAATGATCAATGATTTCCAGATTTTAGGCAACAGTGACCTTTGACCTCTGACTTCGACCTCAATTTAGGTACGCGACACATCGTCTCCAACTAGTGTATCCACTCACAAAAAATTACAACTGTGGATAGAAAACGTTCACAGATATAGACCGGACACGAACACTTCAGTGATTTCCTGTTTTTTAGGGCAGTGACCTTTGACCTCTGACCTCGACTTTCATTTTGGTACGCAACACATCGTCTCCCCGTAGGGTATCCACTCACCAAAAATTGGAACTGTAGATAGAAAACTGTCCCAGATATAGACCGGACACGAGTGACGGACAGACGCCCCGACAGACAGACGGACGGACAGAAACCTCCATCACATAATGAAACAGCAAATTTTTTTTAAAAAACTTTTTTTTTTCTTTTTCGCTTTGGGAAATAAAAAGGGTTGACGTGGCACTCGAAAAATCATGAGGCAGTGTCTCTGAAGCTAGAAAGTTGTTTTGGTCAGCCTTAGAATGACAATGTCGGCTTATTTCTCCTTCAGCCATTTATTCGAAGATAGTCATTACAGACTCACAGCCATCAGTATGGACTTGTTCAGATAGCTCATCCCACTGACTCCAGGATAGGATTTCATCCATTTTCTTCCCATTCATAAATACATGTATATATTTTGACCATGAACAGACTTGAATAATGAGCCTGAATTGTGCTGCAAATATCATGCAAGTTTATGAACATGTTTTAAGAATTGAATTTGTGTGCTTTGAAAGATGGGATATACAAACTTCTAGCAATTCTGCGGCAGTCGGTCGTTTTTCTGGATCTTTAACGAGGCAAACAGTGATAAAATCGCTGAAGTCCTTGGACCTGGTGAAAAAAAAGAGATAAACTAAACTTAAACTTACAGGTAAGATTCTTATGCAAAATTCATTATCTGAGATACTTCTGCACAATTCATCAGCTAAGATACATTTGCACAATCCATCAGCTAAGATACTTCTACACAACTCATCAGCTAAGATACTCCTGCACAATTCTTCAGCTACGATACTCCTGCACAATTCATCAGCTAAGATACGGTACTTCTGCACAATTCATCAGCTAAGATACGGTACTTCTGCACAATCCATCAGCTAAGATACTTCGGCACAACTCATCAGCTAAGATACTTCTGCACAATTCTTCAGCTAAGATACTTCTGCACAACTAATCAGCTAAGATACTTCTGCACAATTCATCCGCTAAGATACGGTACTTCTGCACAATTCATCAGCTAAGATACGGTACTTCTGCACAATCCATCAGCTAAGATACTTCGGCACAACTCATCAGCTAAGATACTTCTGCACAATTCTTCAGCTAAGATACTTCTGCACAACTAATCAGCTAAGATACTTCTGCACAATTCATCCGCTAAGATACGGTACTTCTGCACAATTCATCAGCTAAGATACGGTACTTCTGCACAATCCATCAGCTAAGATACTTCGGCACAACTCATCAGCTAAGATACTTCTGCACAATTCTTCAGCTAAGATACTTCTGCACAACTAATCAGCTAAGATACAATGTACTTCTGCAGAATTCTTCAGCTAAGATACTTCTGCACAATTCATCAGCTAAGATACTTCTGCACAATCCATCAGCTAAGATACTCTGCTAAGATACTTCTGCACAACTCTTCAGCTAAGATACTTCCGTACAATTCAAAGCACCTGGCCCAGTTTAGTGAGGATTTGATCCCAATGAAGTGCAGGTTGAAGGTCAAAGACTCACATGAAAGAAAATTTTCAGAAAGCTTATGGTGATTCTTAGGCACTGGGTCTTAGGGTTGTTGAATAACAGCACACTGTAGTAGCACATTTCTCAATGTAAACATATGAAGCCAGTCCAGCACACAAATCATTTTTGCACAAATACCTATTGACATGGTCAATATTTTGGTACAAACTTTATTTTGGTTCTGCACTGACTGCAATTGTTCAGAGAGAGGTGCTCTTTTCAACTGTTTGTGATGTGCATAAGTTTCTACAGCCTTTTCAAACAGATAATATATTTGTGACCAAGTTTTACTGAGATTGCATTTATGTCATTATGGTAAAACCTCTAACAATTCAATCACAGGAAGTGAACTTTCTTGCCATGAAATCAGGGGTGATCAAATTTATTAGAACCAGAAGTTTATCAAATAGTCCAAAATCTTGCAGTTAACTCACCATTTCTTTGTTATTCAATAAATTAAGATGATTAAATCTATCACAACTGACAGAATGTTGCTCACATTATCGGGGTGATGAACTTATAAAAGGGTGGCTAATTGTTAGGGGATTTACCAAATGTTATTCGAGCTACAGCATATGATCAAAATGGCAATTTGTTATATATGGATTGAAAAAGGTCAACCAAATTTGATATCTGACACATCCCAATGCTGTATGAACCAAAACTCTCTGCTGTATGATCCAACAAAATCTGCTGTATGATCCAACAAAATCTGCTGTATGACCTAATTAAATGTGCTCTATGATCCAACTATATCTGCTGTATGGCCCCCCAAAAATGTTGTATGATCCAACACAATCTACTGTATGACCCAATATCTGCTCTATGACTCAACTAAATCTGATGTTTGACCAAACTAAATTTGTGTATGACCCAATTAAATCTGCAGTGAGACTCAACAAAACTTGCTGTACGAGCCAACAAAATTTGCTGAACAACATAGGACTCAATCCAATCCGCTACACTACTATACCTACCATCTGGATGGTTGATCTAGCGTGGGAGGGTCCGACTTGTGAATTTTAATCAGCACTCTCATTGGATGCATGTCATGGTTCGGAGGTTCAATCTGTGCAAACTCAATGACAGATATGCCTGAAAACAAATGATGATATATTTCAGAATTTGAGCAGGAACATTGGCAAAGTGGGCATGAGGAGGAACTTTTTCTTAAAATTTGCAGACGTGAAACAATCCAAGATGAAAGAAAACATTTCTACACCGATTTCAGTCAAGGATGAAAGTATTTTCAATTAAATTTGACATACCAAAGATTGAAAGTTTTGATGGACTTTTTACTATGGTCGTGCATAAATACTTCTAACAAAATAGAACTGGGTATTAAACAATCTTTTTTATGGACATTCAATGTATTACAAATTGCAAGTCGACTCACCCAAGCTCCATATATCAGCCTTGTAGTCATATGGGGCATCCTTCAATGTCTCACACATGATAACTTCAGGGGCCATCCTAAAATAACATAATACAGCTTCAGGTAATTCACCTTATCTCCAAAGTGGGTTGTGGATAACTACTCGCCATAACTCCGTAAAGAAAAATAATTAGAATTTTCTGCCGGATTTATTTCAGGATGTTCTAGGGTCATTTTGATAATTTTTGTAACCTCTGATACTATAGATCATGGGTGAATAAAACATAGTGGCTATGAGTGGTACAAATTATTTTGGTAGAGAAATGATTCCCTAAAAACGCACCATCTAAATTATTTTCTGAAAAGATGTCACTATTTCAATAGATTTTCTGAGGTGAAGAGTTTGCCACAGCACTATTTGACACTAGTAATATTGCAGGAAGTTTTAGTTCTCTAGCCAAAGAAGGGAAGTGTCATAATATTTTTAAAAACATTGAAATTTAGAGTTCAAGGCAAAGTTACAGACCAGTATGGTGTTCCAATAAATGTGTCCCTCCTCTGATCAGATTTCGAATTCTTTGCAGATACACCAAAATCAGCTGCAATGAACAAAGGTGTCAAATTAAACAAAATATTGATTCGAATGCGCAACATTATAAAGAGTTCAGAAGGAATCAAAGCACAAAAGTACCTCAATTTGTAAGACGTTGCAGTGACCATACAATTTATGATTTTTGATGAACACATTGATGGAAGCAAAATTGTGTGAATGATGGATGTGAGCAATCCAAGTTGGTTCAATACTGGTGGTAGTGATCAGTAGGTCGAAAACAAGGTTACTAAAAAAGAAATACCGTTATTGAAAATGAAACATTTGAAAACCGGGTTGCTAACAAGACCAAACTATGGTAAAATGTTAAATTTCTTTCCTTTGACAATACAATTTATGGTATGCCATGGAGAAATAATTTCTCACCTAGTTTAACGTCCCCATCTAAAGTAAGGAGGACATTGCCAGCCTTCAGATCTCTGTGGATGATTTTGTTTTTATGTAAGAATTCCAAGCCCTTGCACATCTGGTGAGCAACATAGCGGATTTGGGGCTCTGTCAGGGGTTTCTCTAGGTCCACCATGATGCTGTCCAATGCTCCACCATCGCAAAATTCTAAGAACATCTGCACAGAGAATACGAAGAGACGTGTAAGACATTATTATAATGAATGATTTGACTAACATACAATGCCGAACTTAAAATATGATTGTTTGGGGTAATCCTACCTACCCACTAAAAAGGTCTCTACCCATAACTTTTTTTTTTTGCAGAATTATATATTACATTTATCTAAGAAATATAGGGTCTTCCTGAAACTGTCTTATATTGAAATTATATGTATTCCAGGTAACTACATGTTTGCGAAGCAGGATACATACAAATGGTAACATTTTCTCTATTTGGCACATCTCTCTCTCTCTCTAATCTCATGGAAACAATATTGTCACCAGGAATAGGATCACAAAAAACTTCAAATGAAAAAAATATATACCGGTATGCATTTAGAAAGCAACCTCCTGACCCACGGTTTGTAGAAAGATTATGTTACCCCAAACAAACTTTTTTTAAATTCGGCCCCAAATTGTACAAAATGTTCATGGTCCCCTAACAGTCAATATGTTTAGAAGTTCTACAACTCATTTTGACACAGGCATGCAGATTTCAAAGGAAAATAGCTTGTTCAATTCACATGTAAACTCACAAGTCTGAAAAAGTGTCTTATCAACGATTACTTGGAATGACAGTTTTGGGAATCCCACTAAGCTAGCAGAAAATAGTTCAGATCAATCGCCATAGATAAAAAAAATAAGTTTGTGACAATTTCTTAAATACTGTCCATTTAAGAAAATGACAACTGCACACAGCATGGCAGAAATTAAGTGGTCACTTGTACATTCAGTATGCCAATAGGGAACCACGTCGAAGAAACATGGCAGAGTTTAACAACATGGCAATAATCAACAGTTTACCAACTAAAATGTCACGATAACCTGTTTGTAAGTTACTACAGTCATTTCTTCAATTTACAGTCCAACCCAGGTACTTTGTGCCATGATAAAACCCACGACTTGAACCTACCCATAGTTTGTCGTCATGGTAAAATGCTTCATATAGGCCGACAACATTAGGGTGGACACACTCCGAGAGTATGTCAATCTCCACGGTGAAATCCGCCAGATCTTCTTCAGACTTGATCTCCACCTCCTTGAGGGCAGCAAATGTTCCATTGTCCTTGTGTTTAGCCTGCAAGTATAGACCAAAATGGTGTGAGTAGCTATGAACATCAGATGGACAGACTCACAAATGAAGCGAGTATAATTCAATATTACTGGGCAGCCAAACAACAATTAATACTGCTCCACGATGTGCATGAAGGCTGCAGTAGATCGAGAAATGAACACATAATCTATGATTTTCAGATCATCCAATCTCTCTATTAGAAGTGAATATCAAACGTTTCATAATGTCTGTTTTCAATCAGGTGAAAGAAGATATTACATGTAATAGCGACTGAAAGAAAATATAATTTCCTGCATCAAAAAATTCTGTTAGTTCCTGTACATGTATCATATGGTCATTCAGATTTTGAGAAAATGCACGAAAATTCGCATATGCAAACTATGACCAGTGAAGTCATTCCGATTCATGGAAACATTTTTTGAATTTTTGGGAGAAATCATTTCTTATGTACTAAACTGCAAATGTTAATATCAATTCACGGTGATAAATATGATTAACTCTGGTTAATACATGTTCAAAATACCAGTATCGTATTAAGTATGGTGCTTATAATTTCATTCCTGTGTGTCAAACTGTTCAATGTCAATTATTAAGTAAGTTTTTTGGGGTTGCAAATCCATAAGTTTGCCAATCCGAATAAAATCTACCTGTATCTCCCTGGTGAGAAAGTTTTTGTCTTGGGTATGTTGGGGGTATTGAGATAAGAACAACTAGTCTTCTGAAATCTGATTACAGTTACATGTATCGAGTTCCTCTCAATATACCAGGTCTAGTTATCAAACTAGTTTCAATAGCATAGATGTATTATTAGTGATTATGCTCCCCTGGTTTTCATGTTATATGTACCAGTTTTTATATCTGATCTGCTGACAGCCTGATCCACCGAGAAAAGCTACACTACAGTTTCTACTGTCCTACCACTGAGTTAGCCAGGGAGTGTGCAGGAATAATTTGCACTCCCAGATTCCGATTTGCACACCCTAAATAAAATGTCAGATTTAAGATGACAGCGGTAAGACTTCCTGTTATATGAAACCGAATTTTTGCACACAGATATGCCCCATTTCTGGCTAATAACTTGTGTCCAAATTCAGCATTATAATACGTATGATAAGGAAAAAAGCATAGTTTGATCCTTTTTGAGATATCATGGTAAATATTCAGCTAAGTTAATATTAACTTCAACCCAATGCTAAAGAAATGAGAAGGGAAGTGACATGTCCTTTCATATGTGAATACATCTGTTTCAAATCCAAGAAAATACATATACATCTAAATTTTAAAATTCTTTTCCTGCATTGAAAATCAAAGATGAGTTATGGAGATTGCCCATCATTCAAGCATTATATTTGAGCCAAATTCAGCCTATTTTGCCAAAATTTGGGGACTTATTATTGGGAAAACATTTCTATAATTTGAGCACGTTTCCCTGCCTAAAAAAAAACCTGGACAGAGGTTGTGCCCAAATTAAGGAGATATAAAGCGATATCGGAAATAGAATTTCCAATATTGGGAATTCAATTTTCGATATCGGAAATAAAATTTCCCATATCAGAAATTGTCACTGAATTTCCGATATCGGAAATTCTTGAATAAAAAGCGCTTTGGCTTGCCATATGAATGTCGCAATGATGAAATTGTTTAGGATGTTTAGCCCAGCATTTTCAAGGCAGAACACATCCATTACTGGTCAACAGTGTGTATTAGCAGACCACCAAAATGACTGATGAAAAGTGACCAATTCCTAAAACAGATGGTTCTTCTACAGCTGAGTTTGTATTCAAGCTACAGTTAGGGATACGTAACCCTCCTGAAGGTCAAAATTCTCATTTTTCTGTTATTTCATTATTTGAATATTCAGTATTGGGTCTAGTAGTTGATGAAAAAAACGAAATAAAAATTCCAATAATAGGTGGTTCAATTTTAGGTTTAAAAATTTAGTTCATAAAATATGTTGAATATATATTTCCCGTGATTGTCTATTGTGAGGCATTAATGATTGCACGAGTGTGTAGTGCGCTCTAATAACTTCTGGGAATGACCAGCCTAATTGTCCGACATATTAATAAACAGAAGAGCGGCCTGGGTTTTGGTCCGACACCTACTGTACGGCGGTCAGCACAAGTAGGAAAAATTTTCAACCAAACAAATTTTAGCAAGTTTAAATCAGATTTAAACCACTACAATGAAAATTTTTTTTGCACAAAAGATATCTGGAATAAGTAGTCTGGTTACTAGGTTCTATATGGCAGGTTGCAAAATGTATTCTGTAACATAATTCATGAGAAATATGATAATTATCTCTTCAAATGTATGGCCAGACATTTTTTTACCAATTTCTAGCATTTCATTTTTTCCCAAAATTCAAGTTTTCAACTTGCCTTTTTTTTTTTTTTTTCTTTGAATAAAATTTTATTCGGTCAGATAACTTAATATATACATACATTCCTTGTATACAAACATTATACATGTCTTATACATTCATTATACATTATAAACTCATTGATTCATTATATGCTCATTAAACATTACACATTCATTATATATTCCATACATTTATTTCATTGCATATTGAATCATTATATTGAGAACTCTATATTACGTAATTTACATTCACGGTTCAACAGTGTCCGAATATTAGCATATTTGCCATATCTAAATTTACTGATACATAGTTTCTCTACCAAAATTACTTTGTTAATCAAACATAAATCATTGGTTCCAATATATCTTAGACTGAACATACCCATCATGATATCAATCATTGATAAAGTAAGTTGGCACTGCATTTTAACAGATAAACTTCTCTCAATGTCATACCAAAATAATCTAATGTTATTACACTGAAAAAAGAAGTGTTCTATATATTCCATATTTCCACACCATTTACAATTTTCAGAATCTGATTTTGACATTTTTTCAGTAAAATATTCGTTGGGTATATATTGTTTAATATCTTCCATTGTACATGTAGTTCATTAATTCTGGGTTCTTTTAAAGTTTTATATGAAATAGTCCAAACAAGTTTCCATGGCAGTTCCTGTTCAAGTTTTCTATTCCAAAAATTCACTCCATGTGGTATATACACTTCTTAGTTCAGCAACGAAACAAAATCGCAAGTTTGAAGTAGTTCTATCTTCTTATCCATTCCCGCATACAAAGTTCATCAGTAATATATGTTATTAATCGATTGTTTTCGTATTGCCTTCGTATTGACCTGAGGGTCGCCGTATTGGCCCGAGGCCGCAGGCCGAGGGCCAATACGTCGACCCGAAGGTCAATACTAAGGCTATACGAAAACAATCGATTCATAATATTTTTATTAATTGACATTTCGTTCACCTCGGCCAATACAACATTCAACCCGGCCAATACAGCTTTCAACTCGGCCAATACAACTCGGCCAATACAGGCCGGGTTCGACATGACGTATAGACAGGCCGTTTTACACTGTATTCGGGTAATAACATACACAGTCAATTAATAAGATTGAATACTTCATGTATTCTTTGCATTGCCACCTTAAGTGCATTGTACTCCAATATGGATCTACCATCACATTCAATCTTATTGTTTAAGGCATCAAAGGACAACAGTTTACCACTTGCATTTCTCGAAAAGTATTCATGCTACACTTGTAAAATTTGGCATGCCTGTTATTACATTGTGATCTAGTCAATGGCGTATCCGTTTTTATAAGTCTGGTTTAGTTTGTAAATTATTCAGCTTTTATTGTGGAAAGTTGAGATAGTCAAATTTTGTCAATTCAATTTAGTTAAAATGCTATAAAAATAGAACTAGGCAGAAATTTGAAAAAAACTGAGATGCCGTTTTAGGACTAGTAGTCATTGATCAAGGTAAACCATCAAATGTGAAATATTTTGAACAGTTTTCACAAAAATTTCAAGGAAAAAATGGAGGCTATTGTTTTCATTTCATTTTTTCTTTTGAGTTTCAGTAGTAGCAACAGTCATGTAAATTATATAACTGAATTCCCCAGGACCTTACACCTTCATAAAATATATACTATTCTTACATTGAATATTTAATGCTACAGAAGACAAACTATCAATGGGGTGTACTAAACTGCCTCAGGTGGGTAATGTATCCTTAAGCCGGTCTTTTACAACATCATAATGATGATACATGTAATGTGTTCTTAATCGTGTTAATTCAGGTGACTGATCTTAACAGACTACCACAGTATGCAGTGAACTAGTGTAATGTATATATTGTCCTATTACATATTACATATATGCCCTATTTTCATGATTTCCCTAGGCCAGCTATTAGAGCTACATGTTCCTTAACCTTAGTGACCCGATATTACACTCTTCCTGGTCTTGCTTGTCTATATATAGATATTACAATATGAAATACCTAGATTTAGTTATAACCTGCTTTGTCAACAAAAAAGACTTGAAGATAAGTTTATTCCTATGAAGTAGGCTTTCATTTGCAAATTGTCCGGTAATGAGTCAGTCCAGCCGAATTCTTTCGTCGGCAAAATAAGGAGAACCGTTGACATTAGAACCTTGATTTTTGGCATGAACGTGCATTAGGGGACTGTTACCAGCAAGTTCTGAGCTGACCTACTTTTGATGAAAATTTGACCTACTTATTGACATATTACATTACGCTTGGACCCCCAAGTCATCTAGATGACCCCTACATCACGCTTGGACCCCAAAGTCATCTTCCTCACCCTACTTCGTAGCAACGTGTAACCATCTCAGTCATCTATACGCGGTAAGACTGACCCTGGTATCGTGTGTATCCATTTTCAGCCTACTTTCGGCAAATGCAAGAGGGAATTTCCAGAAATCAATACCACGTGACTTCGTCAGCCAATCAGCAAAAGTCTACCGACGTAACCCCAACGTAACTCGCCATTTTTGAATCATGTGATGTCCTACTTGTTCAAAATTACAGATCACCACACCTCTTGTATGATACGAAAGTTATTCATACCTATATATTTTGTAAGCCCAGGCGATATCTGTTTCAGAAGTGGTATGAATACCTGTAATTTATCAGATTTCTCGAGTCTGTTCTCCGCCGGATGAAGGCCAAACAGAATCCGGTAAAACACCGGATATCGCTCCGCGATAATGGAGACACACGATTCGCAAGCCATCTTATGGATGGCGAAGTGTACGCATATGTACTTCGTAGGTCCTGTGATGTTAGTCACACTACTCATGTACACTAATGCATTCCATATAAAGCATGCTGCATTACTGCATTCATGTACATATAGTTTCTAAACTTTGCAAGGAGGACCTGGAAAAATTCCCTGGGCTATAAGACAGGTTGGAGTTCCAGCTGAGGCATAGTCACTGTGACAGCTCTGTCGATTCATGGGGTGAATTCGCATACGCAGTTGGAGTTCTTTATATTAATAACATGAGGCAGAAGTTTGAAATCACCATTTTGAAAATACTTTTGAAAGTCTGTAATAAACACTGAAAAGTTATGAGGATTAAAGGCCTGCATTATAGTATTTTCTCAGGACACCTGTTCTAGGTTACCATGATTAGACCAGATGTATATATAGTATTAATTTGGAAAGCCTAGCTGTATTTCTTCATGTTATATCATAATAAACAGTGCAGGACCTTGAAAAAAATAGGTCAAGATCAGTTAACTGGGAGAGACTTTGAGTCAATCAC